>CAUYQU010009860.1:0-55612 GCA_963574635.1 Cheracebus regulus
GTCCTCAGCGCTTCCAATTGCTGTTCTCCTTGTGGGGATGGGACCAGCCGAGCCCGACTAAAAGGGCAACCAGTCCCGTACACGCCGCACCGAGAAGCGCCGCGACGGCCAAAAGAATTGCGCTGGCGTCCCGTGTGGCTCCTTCTCCGGGAATCTCCCAGTCTGTGGGCATCAAAAATTCGTCTGCAATTGCGGCATCCACTCGCTCTCTGCGCTTTCACCGAGAGCTACAATCCTGAGCTGCTGCTACGCGGCCATCTTGGATCTCTCTCCGCCCGGTGATGAAGTTTTTCTGTTTCTTAGTTTTCCTTTGGCAGACGCCCCTTCTCCACAGAACCGGACCTTCCTGGGTTCGCTGTGCTTGCTGTGAGACTCTCAGTCTGCAGCGCTTCCAATTGCTGTTTTCCTTGTGGGGATGGGACCAGCCGAGCCCGTCCGTCCCGTACACTCCGTACCGGGAAGCGCCGCGCTGGAGCACCGGCAAAACAGCCGCGCCGGCCAAACGAGTCACGCTGGCGACCCGTGTGGCTCCTCTGCCAGGAATCTCCCGTTCTGTGGGCAACAAAAATTCGTCGGAAAGTGCGGCGTCCACTCGTTCTCTGCGCTTTCACTGGGAGCTACATTCGTGAGCTGTTGCTAATCGGCCATCTTGGATCTCTCCCCTATGATCTATCTTAATATTAACACACTTGAAATCACATTGTGTATACAGCTTTGTAATGTTCTTCCATCTCCAACACTATTTCATCAATCTTTTACATGTCATTGAAGATACTTCATAAATAATGTTAGGAGCTGTGTGACTTTCTATGCTGTAGATGTGCTGTTATTTATTTAATGGTTCCTTTACTTTTGGACATTTAGATTATTCTCTCTCTGCTGTTATACTTGTAATAAAAATCTGTTTTTGCATATGTATGTGCATTTTGGATTATTTCTTTTGGGTGCATTCCTAGAAGGGGAATTACTGGGCCAAACAGTATGGAACATCTTTAAGTCTCTTAATACATATTATTTCCCTAAATGCTTTCCAGAAGAGAATGTGGTCATTTAAATTCCCTCCAGCAGCATATAAAAATGGCTATCTCATCATATTCTCTCATTGAATACTATCCCTCTTTAAAATATTTTCTCCTTTGACACTGCAAGAAATAAAGAAGGTATTTCTTGCAGTGTCAATTTGTGTTTCTTTTATCATTAGTGAGTTTGAACTTATAAAATAGATTCATTAAACTTATTTTCCTAATTTTTGAATAGCCAGTTTATATGCTATGCTCACTTATCTATTACTTTTTCAATAGGGGTCCTATCTTTATTTTCTATGAGTTCCAGAAATTTATATATTAAGTATATTAGTCACTTGTCTTATTTCATCCTCATATTGTTCTTAGTTTTTGATTTTTGGTTATGATTTTTGATGATGTTAGTGGTCCCACTCAAAATTTTTGTCAGTACTATAAAGACATTTAGAAATATATCAGCAGTAAAATTTCAGAGATGGGAAAACTAGCAATAGTGAGCTAAGCACAATGCCTTTTACCAGGATGGTAGAGTCAGAATTTTCATCTTTGGCCTGCTCAGCAATTACTGTGTGTTCAAGAATGGGTCCCATGTTTATCTTCTGCCTGTTTCTCCATGTATAAGATACAGATACATATTAAAATTTTATGAGACTCCTAGATGATAGTCAGTATAATTAAATGCAAAGTATGCCTATAAGCTATTTTAGCATACATATTATGTGGAAAGTACAGAATCATTTTCTTTCTTTTTATATATTTGTAGGAGATAAAAATGTAATAAAAATGCACGCATTATTTTACCTTCATGGTAAAACTAAATTTATTATATTAAGAAAATTCCCTAAAAGAAAAGATACTTTTACTGAAAACAGATGCAATTATATTCTGTGTAATACCCTGGGAAAATTAAAGAAGAAAGACGTCTTAATTAATGAAAAAGATTCATTCTAAATACACCCACCCCTTTTTTTTTAATCAGACACAGCTATGCCTTCTGAAACCTCACCACTCTTGTCAGTTAATACCAGAATTCACAAATGTTCCTTATGAATTTAAAGCATTTTCCTTATATCAAGTTACTTTCTTTAGATTATGAAATCATAGACTCCTTATAGACCTGGAAGATTTGAAGACTCTTGTCTAGTTTTATATTTGTGAGAACTGAGGCCCAAAGAATTTCAGTATTTTCTCAAAAACTAGTTATTTCTGGCCAGGTGCAGTGGCTCATGCCCATAATCCCAGCCCTTTGGGAGGCTGAGGTGGGCGGATCACTAGGTCAAAAGATTGAGACCATCCTGGCCAACATAATGAAATCCCATCTCTATTAAAAATTCAAAAATTAGCTGGGCATGGTGGCATACACCTATAGTCCCAGCAACTTGGGAGGCTGAGGCAGGAGAATTGCTTGAACCTGGAAGGTGGAGGTTGCAGTGAGCTGAGATCGCACTACTGCACTCCAGCCTGGCAACAGAGCAAGAGTCCGTCTCAAAAAAACCCAAAAAACAAAAAACTAGTTATTTCCAAAAAATGAATGCTAGGGCCCAGACCAGAACCTGGAATTTCTTGCTTTCTACTCTGGAGTTCTTCCATAGCTCCCACACTGAGTAAAGGAAGTTAGTAAGTAAGTTCAAAGCACAGCTACCTCAAAATGAAAAACACAACACTTCAAAATATATACTTTCTAGCATAAGATTGATTATCCAAGAGCCTAATGCTTGCTTGTTCTAAAGCAATGATTGTGTTTCCAATATACAGGTAACAGGAGAGAAGTCTCCAAACTCTAGCATGTGGATAATTGTGTGTTCAAAAAGAGGTAAAAATTATGGCTTTTAGAGTATTTTTGTCGTTTGCCTATAGAGTGGCTTCTGCTTTACAAGACTTTCTACCAGATGTCACAAGGCAAAACTTTTGGAGGTATTTTCCATTTACTACTTAAGAAAAAATATGTGTATAGAAAAAATATGTGTATACATTTCAAACCCTCTTTTAAATTTACTTCAAAGGAAAAAATATCTGCTGCAAAGACTCTTCAGATTATTTATGAAAAATGAATTGTCATTTCATTTTAGAACAAGGTAAACAAAGCCGTAGAAAGCATTGCTCAGAACTGTCAGAGATGCATACAGCTTTTAAATCAGAAAGGAGACTTGCTGCTGCATTTTAGGCTAGTGCTTTGTTATGCCAAACTATATAAGTAATTGAAATGATGAATGAAAAACACAGCATTCTAGCATATATAGTGATAAACATGCTATCAGCACTCTTGTTAACTACCACAGAGCGTGACAAATGAAACTGATCCACTGACCTTTGTGAGATAAACTAATATCTGTAGGCTGCATGGAAAGCTTGTTATTATCTAAATTTATTTTCAGTTAGATGGACTATTGTTTGGACAACATATAGTTTTAATAGCTATCAATAAAAAAGGACTCCATGGCTGGCAAGATGGCTGAATAGGAACAGCTCCAGTCTGCAGCTCCCAGGGAGATCAACACAAGGTGGGAGATTTCTGCATTTCCAACTGCGGTATCCGGCTCATCTCATTGGGACTGGTTAGACAGTGGGCACAGCCCATGGAGGGCGAGATGAAGCAGGGTGGGGTGTTGCCACACCTGGGATTCACAAGGGGTCAGGGAACTCCCTGCTCTAGAAAAGGGAAGCCATGAGGGACTGTGCCATGAGGAATGGTGCACTCCGGCCCAGATATGACACTTTTCCCACAGTCTTCACAACCTGCAGACCCGGAGATTCCCTCTGGTTCCTATACCACAAGGGCTATGGATTTCAAGCACAGAATTGGGAAGCCATTTGAGCAGACACTGAGATAGCTGCAGGAGTTTTTTTTTCCCCCCCCCCCCCCCTCATATCCCAGTGGGGGAACCGTTCACTCCACTGGAAATGGGGCTGAAGCCAGGGAGCCAAGTGATCTAGCTCAGTGGATCCCACCCTCATGGAGCCCAGCAAGCTAAGGTCTACTGGCTTGAAATTCTTGCTGCCAGCACAGCAGTCTGAAGTCAACCTGGGATGCTTGGCTTGGTGTGGGAGGGGTATTCGCTAATACTGAGGCTTGAGTAGGAGGTTTTCCTCTCACAGTGTAAACAAAGCCACTGGGAAGTTCAAACTGAGTGGAGCCCACCACAACTCAGCAAAGCCACTGTAGCCAGACTGCCTCTCTAGATTCCTCCTCCCTGGGAAGGCAGCTCTGAAAGAAAGGCAAAAGCCCCAATCAAGGGCTTATAGATAAAACTCCTATCTCCTTGGGACAGAGGACCTGGGGTAAGGGGCAGCTGTGGGTGCAGCTTCAGCAGACTTAAATGTTCCTGCCTGCTGGCTCTGAAGAGATCAGCGAATTTCCCAGCACAGTGCTTGAGCTCTGTTAAGGACCAAACTGCCTCAGTGGGTCCCTGACCCCCATGCCTTCTGACTGGGAGATACCCAGCAAGAGTCAACAGACACCTCATACAGGAGAGCTCCAGCTGGCATCTGGCAGGTGCCCCTCTGAGACGAAGCTTCCGGAGGAAGGAACAGGAAGCAATATTTGCTGTTCTACAGCCTCTGCTGGTGATGTCCAGGCAAACAGGGTCTGGAGTGGATCTCCAGCAAATTTCAGCAGATCTGCAGCAGAGGGGCCTGACTGTTAGAAGGAAAACTAACTAACAGAAAGAAATAGCATCAACATCAACAACAACAAAAAAATCCACACAGGAACTCCAACTGAAGGTCACCAACATCAAAGACCAAAGGTAGATAAATACATGAAGATGAGGAAAAACCAGTGCAAAAAGGCTGAAAATTCCAAAAACCGAAATGCCTCTTCTCCTCCAAAGGATCGCAATGGAGCAAAACTGGACAGAGAATGAGTTTGACAAATTGAAGTAGGCTTCAGAAGGTGGGTAATGACAAACTCCTCCAAGCTAAAGGAGCATGTTCTAACCCAATGCAAGATAGCTAAGAACCTTGAAAAAAGGTTAGAGGAATTGCTAACTAGAATAACCAGTTTAGCGAAGAACATAAATGACCTGATGGAACTGAAAACAACATGAGAACTTCATGAAGCATACACAAGTATCAGTAGCTGAATCAATCAGGTGGAAGAAAGGATATCAGGGATTGAAGAGCAACTAAATAAAATAAAGTGTAAAGACAAGATTAGGGAAAAAAGAATGAAAAGGAACAAACAAAACCTCCAAGAAATATGGGACTTTGTGAAAAGACCAAACCTACATTTGATTGGTGTACCTGAAAGTGATGAAGAGAATGGAACCAAGTTCGAAAACACTCCAGGATATTATCCAGGAGAATTTCCCCAACCTAGCAAGACAGGCCAACTTTCAAATTCAGGAAATACAGAGAGCAACACAAAGATACTCCTCGAGAAGAGCAACCCCAAGACACATAATTGTCAGATTCACAAAGGTGGAAATGAGGGGAAAATGTTAAGAGCAGCCAGAGAGAAAGGTCGTGTTACCCACAAAGGGAAGCCCATCAGACTAACAGCAGATATCTCAGGAGAAACCCTGCAAGCCAGAAGAGAGTGGTGGCCAATATTCAACATTCTTAAAGAAAAGAATTTTCAATCCAGAATTTCATATCCAGCCAAACTAAGCTTCATAAGTGAAGGAACAATAAATCCTTTACAGACAAGCAAATGCTGAGAGATTTTGTCACTACCAGGCCTGCCTTAAATATGCTCCTGAAGAAAGCACTAATCATGGAAAAGAAAAACAGGTACCAGCCACTGCAAAAACATAGCAAATTGTAAAGACCATCAACAGTATGAAGAAACTACATCAACTAATGGGCAAAATAAACAGCTAACATCATAATGACAGGATCAAATTCACACATAGTAATATCCTTAAATATAAACGGGCTAAATGCCCCAATGAAAAGACACAGACAGACAAATTAGATAAAGAGTGAAGACCCAATGGTGTGATATATTCAGGAGACCCATTTGATGTCCAAAGACACACACAGGCTCAAAATAAAGGAGAGAGGAATATTAAGCAAATGGAAAGCAAAAAGACAAACCCAAAACCAAAACCAAACAACCCCCAAAACAAACAAACAAAAACCAAGGGGTTGCAATCTTAGTCTCTATAGAAAACTAACAAGGATATTCAGGACTTGAACTCAGCTCTGGACCAAGCAGACCTAATAGACATCTACAGGACTCTCCACCCCAAATAAACAGAATATATATTCTTCATGACACCACATCACACTTATTCTAAAATTGACCACATACTTGGAAGTAAAACACTCCTCAGCAAATGCAAAGGAATGGAAATTGTAACACACAGTTTCTCAGAATACAGTGCAATGAAATTAGAACTCAAGATTAAGAAATTCACTAAAAATGGCACAACTACATGGAAACTGAACAACCTGCTCCTGAATGACTACTGGATAAATAACAAAATGAAGGCAGAATAAATAAGTTATTTGAAACCAATGAGAACAAAGACACTACATACCAGAATCTCTGGGACACAGCTAAAGCAGTGTTTAGAGTAAAATTTACAGCACTAAATGCCCAGAGGAGAAAGCAGGAAAGATCTAAAATATACACCCTAACATCACAATTAAAAGAACTAGAGAAGCAAGAGCAAACAAATTCAAAAGCTAGCAGAAGGCAAGAAATAAGAGCAGAGAAGAACTGAAGGAGATAGAGACACAAAAAACTCTTCAAAAAATCAATGACTCCAGGAGATGTTTTTTTTTTTAAAGATCAAGAAAATACATAGACCACTAGCCAGACTAATAAAGAAGAAAAGAGAGAAGAATCAAATACACGCAATAAAAAATGATAAAGGGGATATCACCACTGATCCCTTAGAAATACAAACTACCATCAGAGAATACTACAAGCACCTCTACACAAATAAACTAGATATCTAGAAGAAATAACTTCCTGGACACATACACCCACCCAAGACTAAACCAGGAAGAAGTCAAATCCCTGAATAGACCAGTAGCAAGTTCTGAAATTGAGGGAGTAATTAATAGTCTAGCAAACAAATAAAAAGCCCAGGACCAGATGGATACAGTGCCGAATTCTACCAGAGGTAAAAGAGGAGCTGGTACCATTCCTTCTGAAACTATTCCAAAAAATAGAAAAAGAGGGATTCCTCCCTAACTCATTTTACGAGGCCAGCATTATCCTGATACCAAAACCTGGCAGAGATGCAACAAAAAAATAAAATTTCAGGTCAATATCCCTGATGAACATTGATGCAAAAGTCCTCAATAAAATACTGGCAAACTGAATCCAGCAGCACATCAAGAAGATTATCCACTGTGATCAAATTGGCTTCATCCCTGGGATGCAAGCCTTGTTCAACATATGCAAATCAACACATGTAATCTATCACATAAACAGAACCAGTGACAAAAACCACATGATTATCTCAATCGATGCAGACAAGGCCTTTGCTAAAATTCAACACCCCTTCATGCTAAAAACTCTCTATAAACTAGGTATTGATGGAATGTATCTCAAAATAATAAGAGCTATTTATGACAAACCCACAGCCAATATGATACTGAATGGGCAAAAGTTTGAAGCATTCCCTTGGAAAACTGGCACAAGACAAGGATGCACTCTCTCACCACTCCTATTCAAAATAGTATTGGAAGTTCTGGCCAGGGCAATCAGACAAGAGAAAGAAATAAAGTGTATTCAAATAGGAAGAGAGGAAGTCAAATTGTCTCTGTTTGCAGATAACATGTTTGTATATTTAGAAAACTCACAGTCTCAGCCCCAAATCTCCTTAAGCTGATAAGCAACTTCAGCAAAGTCTCAGGATATAAAATTAATGCGCAAAAATCATAAGCATTCCCATACACCAATAACAGACAGAGAACCAAATCATGAGTGAACTCCAATTCACAATTGCTACAAAGGGAATAAAATACCTAGAAATACAACTTACAAGGGATCTGAAGGACCTCTTCAAGGGGAACTACAAACCACTGCTCAAGGAAATAAGAGAGGACAGAAACAAATGGAAAAACATTCCATGCTCATGGATAGGAAGAATCAATTATCATGAAAATGGCCATACTATCCAAAGTAATTTATAGATTCAATGCTATCTCCTTCAATTTCTTCACAGAATTGGAAAACTCTACTTTAAATTTCATATGGAACTAAAGAAGAGCCCATATAGCCAAGATAATCCAAAGCAAAAAGAACAAAGCTGGAAGCATCACACCACCTGACTTCAAACTATTCTACAAGGCTACAGTAACCAAAACAGCATGGTACTAGTACCAAAACAGATAGACCAATGGAACACAACAGAGGCCTCAGAAATAACACCACACATCTACAACCATCTGATCTTTGATAAACCTGACAAAAACAAGCAATGGGGAAAGGATTCCCTGTTAATAAACGGTGTTGGGAAAACTGGCTAGTCATATGCAGAAAGCTGAAACTGGACCCCTTCCTTACACCTTATACAAAAATTAACTCAAGATGAATTAAAGACTTAAATGTAAGACCTAAAAGCATAAAAACCCTAGAAGAAAACCTAGGCAATACCATTCAGGACATAGGCATGGGAAAAGACTTCATCACTAAAACACCAAAAGCAATGGCAACAAAAGCCAACATTGACAAGTAGGATCCAATTAAACTAAAGAGCTTCTGCACAGCAAAAGAAACTATGATTAGAGTGAAGGCAACATACAGAATGGGAGAAAATTTTTGCAGTCTGTCCGTCTGACAAAGGGCTAATATCCAGAATCTGCAAAGAACTTAAACAAATTTACAAGAAGGAAACAATCCCATCAAAAAGTGGGCAAAGGATGTGAACAGACGCTTCTCAAAAGAAGACATTTATGTGGCCAATAAACATACGAAAAAAACTTCATCATCACTGGTCATTACAGAACTGCAAATCAAAACCACAATGAGATGTCATCTCACGTTAGTTAGAATGGCGATCATTAAAAAGGAAGCAATAGATGCTGGAGAGGATGTGTAGAAATAGGAACACCTTTACACTGTTGGTGGGAGTGTAAATTAGTTTGACCATTGTGAAAGACAGTGTGGAGATTCCTCAAGAATCTAGAACTAGAAATACCATTTGTCCCAGCAATCCCATTACTGGGTATATACCCAAAGGATTATAAATCATTCTACTATAAAGACACATGCACACGTATGTCTATTGCAGCACTGTACACAATAGTAAAGACCTGGAACCAACCCAAATGCCGATCAGTGATAGACTGGATAAAGAAAATATGGCACATACACACAATGGAATACTATGCAGCCTTAAAAAAGGATGAGTTCATGTTCTTTGCAGGGATATGGATGAAACTGAAAACCATCATTCTCAGCAAACTAACACAAGAACAGAAAACCAAACACTACATTTTCTCACTCATAAGTGGGTGTTGAACAATGAGAAAACATGGACATGGGGAGGGGAACAATGAGAACACATGGAACACAGGGAGGGCCTATTGGGGTGTGGGAGGCTAGGGGAGGGATAGAATTAGGAGAAATACCTAATGTAGATGATGGGTTAATGGGTGCAGCAAACCACCATCGCACGTGTATACCTATGTAACAAACCTGCACATTCTGCACATGTATCCCAAAATTTAAAGTATAATAAAATTTAAAAAAGAAGGACTCAACTAAATGCTACAACTAAATGCTATTAATTTAGTGACTTCCTCTGAAAACATGTTTCATCCACATAAAAGTATCTCTATAGACATATAGGAAAATAAGAGATTCTAAAGCTTTTCAAATATCTTTCTGAAAATTTATCAGAAAATAAGATATCAAATGCAGAATTATTGAAGTACAGTCAATATATTTAACTCAGTTTAACTCATCGAGCTCAGGTTAGCAAAGCTGCTTGTTTTTGTTGTCTTTTTGGTCACACTCTCTTATGAAACATTAAAGTGTTCTAAGTAAATTCTCATAGAGTAAACTACAGTATCAGTACTGGCAGTCATCTTTTCCATTTTCTTAAATTAAGTGTTTATTGTTTGTTCTTTAAAAACTTAGGCCAATGAATATTTGTGTAGATGTCATAAATGAGTTGGTGCAGGCTTTCTACTCTAAGCCCATTTCGAAGGTGAATAAGCTCAGCTGTGGAGGGAGAGTACCTTCAAGTTCCTTAGCAGGTTGAAAGGGTAAATGGCAGAGGGCACAATGTATAGAATTCAGTTGCTGGCACCAAGTCCAGAGTTCTCTCTAGAACCCAATGCTAAGAATGAGTATCACCTATAGAAGAACTAGGCAAAAGTAAAACTTGATGTTTTCATTTTGCCACATTTTTCTTAATGAAAATAGAAACAAATAACTAAATTTACCAAACAGTTCTTTTTTGGAAGTTAATTCAGCAGGAAACCTATTATAGTTTCCCTTTGTAGGTCAGGAGAAAAACATTCCAACAGCACAAGGGGATTTTGAAGTACATATCATATCTCTCAAAAGAGAATTACACAATCAGAAAAATGATTGCTTAACTTACGATTAAAGAAATGCAGATCGCATTATGACAGCTTAGTGGATTGCCAGTCTAGCTTTGACATTAACTTGTGTCTCAGTCCAGTGGAGTTGATCCCACAGAATTATTTTTTGGCCAGATGTTTTATGATGCTTACAGGAAAGAATGATGTTGGCTGCACTAAGCAGCATGAAGGGTCTTCATGGTGTAGAGCAGTAGAATGGAGTGAGGGCACATGTCTTCTACAGGGTTAAAGATAGCTCCTGATAAATATCAAAATAAGATGACCACTCTATGGTAATTTCCTGGGAAATTCTGCCCCCAAATGGAACATTTTGTTAAACCAGAGAAGGCAACATTTCCTAACATGAGACTGTTAAAGAATTTAACTACAACTCTAATAGGAAATAGAAGCCCAAACAGAATAAGAGTGGTCACCTAGAGTGGCAGCTATCACCCAATATTCTGATGATTGTGTCTATTCAGATTGAACTTTAAATTTGCATTTGTTAGAATTCGGCAACCAGGAAAGAATATTCCATATAAACCAACTCTAACTATTTCCAGAACATTAATCAAAGACCATCAAGTCAACATTCGTTCATAGCTAACTATTAATTGATGTTTTCTACAGGATTACTTTTTGAGCTTTCAAATTATAATTATATAAGTGAGATAGGTGGAAATCTTTATGGAAATGGAAAGGATAATGTGTTAATCAGCATGCTGCTTATTCTGTAGTTATTTCCTTCTTTCAGTCCTTGGTATTTTAGGTGGCCATGAATATATCTGAATGGTAAAGCTGAACCCTCAATAACTCTGCTAAACTCATTTAAAAGCTTTTTCACATATTAATTGTTCCATTTCAGACTAGTGTTTTATTTAACCCAGGTTATTATCCTTAATGGACATAACCTTGAACATTTTTTAACCCTTTTAAGCCTTAATATTTTATCAGAATTATAACAAGGATGATAAAATGGGAACAGAAATAGAATCTGATTCACAAAGCAGTAGTGGGTGGTAGGAGATAATAGCCACCAAGCAAGTGTTCAGTGCAGAGGTTGGCATGCACTAAGCACTCAATAAATGAGTTCTCCTAGTATTATTGATGATATATTAAAGCTATGAGGATGAGCATGTGTGTGTATGCATGTGTTTGTTTTGCCTTATAAGGGTATTTGTTTATTTTTCAATAATGTAGGTGCTTTAAAACAAAACCTTTTAAAGTTTCAAAAAACCCCTAACAAGAGCAGACTTCATTGTAACAAACAAGCAAGCAAACATTGTCTTTAGAACTGAAGTAGTATGGATGCATATTTTAAATATTTATTGTAGATTATTTGAAAATTATATATTAAATCTGAGAACTTTGATAGAAGAGAATATTGATCTGAAACATTTAAATAGAGGTGAATTAAAGCAAATGGAACCTATGATACTTTACTTATTTTGTCGTTTATGAGTGGTTAATGTGGAAACTTTTAAAGGAACTTCTTCTCAGGCAGAAAATACATGTAGATATTACATTTTATTAAAAAATCTTTTCTAACAATGATTCTTCCCTATTATCTCATTAATAAGGTCTTTAAAGTATCTTTCCTCTTTCATTTCTAGCCTAAAATGATAAAAACTGTCATGAGAATTTTTCTTCATTGTCCTAGGTTTCAAAAAATTATACTCTACATATCTCAAAAATTTCCTGTCATTAAAATTACACTTGTATTATGGGGGGAAATTCTCATTTCATCAATGAGCCCTAAAAATGCTGATTGGACAGTGCCCAAAGCCTTTTGTCCTGATTGAATTATAATCAGGCACCTCACTTTGCTGCAGTCAAATCTTAGGGTGTTCACCAAGGAATTTCTGGGCAAAAGGAGCAATTTAGGACAAAATAAGCCGATTTTAAATTTATTTCTAGTCATGTGTAGGAGAGACCAGAGCAGGAAAATGGAGTTCGCTGGCTGTGTTTCTGGCTTCTTTCTGTGCCATTCATTCATTTAATTTTCAGCAATGCTTGGCCTGTTTGCTGTCTTCTGAGAACTAGGGATGCAGTGGAGCAAAATCAGATCCTCACTTTATACGGAATTTAGAGAGTTTAGGAGGAATATGAATAGTAATAAAAATAAATTATGAGTATGAACATAAAACTGCAACTGTGAGAACAGTTGCACAGGAGAGATTCCCAGTATCTGGCTAGAGACATCAGGAAAGGCTCTTCTGGGGAGATACTGTTTGACCTAAAGTCTGAAAGGATGAGATAAAATTCCTTACCAGAAAGATATTTTGGCAAGATGGGATTCAGTGATAGCAAAGAACTAAAAGACGGATGCAATGGCCAGAACAGATTGCTGAGGGGCAGTGTGGAATTGAAAGAAGCTAGAGTTGTGTGCAGGAGCCAAGGAATTCTGGGCTTCATATACCATGGTAAGGAGTTCCCTCTGTATCCCCAGAGCCATGGGAGGCCTTTAAAGAGCTTTGAGTTTGGTATGACATGGTCAGATTTTGATTTTGGAAAGATGCCCACTCTGGCTGCAAGGCTGAAACAGATTGTAGGGAGCAATGGTGGTTGGGGAGAGATTAGTTAGGGGGTTACTTCTGAATCCACATGAACCAGGAGAGTGGCCTAAAGTAGCATTGGGGTGGAGGTGGAGAGAAATGGTTAGATTTAAGAAGAATTCAGTTTGAAGAGTGGGGGAGAGTGGGTTAGGAGTGAGGCCTCTTTTTCTGGATATGAGACTGGAGAAATAGGGATACCATTTGTTGAGTTAGGGAGCAATGGAGGTAGAAAACCTGGAAGTGTTGAGCTTACTCGTATCACTAGGTTCTGTTTGATAGTTTGTCTCTTAGGTAACTACCTCAAAGCAAATTTCTAGAATCCTGTACCTTCAATTTTATAACAACAAAGAAAACCTCAAAAAAAAAACCAAAACAAAACAAAACAAAACTCAGCAAGTACTGTAATAATGACAAATCATTTCCTCTCAAAAGAGCAAGATCATTTTCAGTACATAGATGTCTATATTTGACCATTGGTTGATTCTTTTATATACTTTTTCATTTATTTGACAAATATTTCTTAGGCCCCTCTCATGGGTTGAATTAGAAGGAAGAATTCCTTCTATGTCTTTCACTTAGAAATTTACCAAGGAAATTTCTGCTGTCCAATTAATGCAGGGAAAAATTGATAGTTCAAATGCTTCCAGTAGCAATAAAGTTAACTAATTTTGATGCAATTTTTGAAAAGCTTAATTCTCAAAAAAAAAAAAAAGAAAAGAAAAGGAAAGAAAAAATAAAGTCCTTATTCACTTGTTAGAAACACTTTACTGATTTATTTCTCAACATTCCACGTCTGGTGTATCAAAAATACTGACTGGAATGTTTAAAAACCTGTAAGCTTCATTCACAATTCTGTGTGAATCTACCTTGTCATAAGATTTTTATTTTTGTCTAACTTAAGTTTAGGCTGCAGAGAGAACTTGGCTTACTGTGCCATCTTTTAATTATCATAGATATGTCTATGATTGATAATTTAATTAAAATACCTTGAACATATGTGTAAAAATAAAATGAGATATTGCTTGATATTTTCCAATTGTCACCCTGTGAATTTTACGAGAAAGAAGGAGTATTATTTTCAAAGTGGCTCACACCTGTAATCCTAGCAATTTGGGAAGCTGAGATGGGTGGATTACTTGAGCCCAGTAGTTTGAGACCAGCCTGGGCAACATAGTGAAACCTTGTCAACAAAAAATGCAAAAATTAACCGAGTGGCACGTGCCTTTAAATCCAGCTACTCAGTTGGCTGAGGTAGGAGGATCACATGGGCCAGGGAAGTGGAGGTGGTAGCTACCAGTGATTGTGCCACTAGATTCCAGCCTGGGAAACAGAACATGATCCTGTCTCAAAAATCAAACAAAACAAAACAAAACAAAAACAAAACCCAAACCCAACAACTGGATGTATGAAGAAACCGAGTCACAGAGCAGTGAAATTTCTGTCAAAAATTATTCAATGGTGTGGCTACAGAAACTGATAAAACCTTTAGTGGAAAATGAAACAGTGCAAATGAATGTAGCTATCTACAATCAACCTTCATGGTCTCCTCCTTGATTATTCTATAATTATTTTTCCTCATTTTGAGTTTTTATCCCACACTAAATCATGGTCAGTCTTATACTGTTTTTTTGTTGTTGTTTAAATGTTGTTTATAATTGTTTAAAATAGTTTTTCATCTATGCATGGTTTTGGACATGGATTGTGGCTGCTAGGGAGCAAGGACTACAACTTTTGTTTATTTTTTATCATAGCATATGGGGTACAGAGATAAGCATGTACTTCGGGGACAGTGGATATTTAGTTGGTTATAAATCTGTGTTTTGTATTTTGTATTGTTTGGAGTGGAAAGGTACTGACATAACTCTGTTGATTGATGGTCAGTAAAGTAACCCAAGACCAAAAAGATCTCCTGTCTGAGTCTCTCATCCTGCTGTATCTGCAGGCAGATACTATGATAGGAAGAGAAGAAAAAGCATGTTTCAGATAAACTTTTGAAAAACTTACATGTCAGAACTTAACACTGGTCTTCCAACTTCAAATTCCATATGTTGTTTACCTGTTTCTTAAAAAACTCAGGCTGGGCATTTGGGATATAGTGTCAAATTCCCAAATATCCTGGGAGTGGATATTATGTGCAGAAATATTTTCTAACATTAAAATCAAGAAATGGGAAAACAACTAAAATACTTTTACAGTGGTTTACAAATTAAAAAGATAATTGAATATTGTAAAATATCAGTAGTAAAACTGAAAAAGTAATTTCCAAATTCTGATTTAAAAAAATCCTTGCCATTGTGGAAATACTCAATTTTTATTTCTTCACTCAGGTACTTCAGTTTATGTTCCAGTTTATGAGCAGCCAGTTGTTGAAATATTAGTGCCTAGCCAAGGTTAAACAACTCACAGAAGGGACGATATTATTTTAAAATGCAACACTTCTGTGCAACTGGAGTGTGTATTTCATGAGCAGAATTCATTTGATCTGATTCTCTCATATTCACAAAACCCAGACTCATCTTGAAGTGATAGCAACAATGCTCTCTAACAAGTATGGAATCATCTCTGATCCATGATATTACCTCATTTGGCCCTTAGTTGGGTAGTAGAGTCATTATTCTTCTTCTACTCTTGGTTGGATAGAAGAGTCATTATTTTAAAGATGCATGTTTGAAACTGAGGATCCTAAAGTCATTGTCAAACAAGTTATTGTTCAACGCACAAGTTGATAAGAGTATTGGGGGTCATTTAATTAAGTGCTTATCATGTGTCAGAATGATCAACTAGCACTAGGTTTTTTGTATTAGATAATATAAGATAGAGTATGTGGGTTAAAAACATAGGTCCTGGTTTCAAATCCCAGTGTAATCTCTACTAATTTTATGACTTTGAGCAAATACAAAAACTTTTAAATATGAAGAAAATAATATCACTTACTTCCTAGAAAATTGAATAAGTTAAGGGATATAAGGCTCTTAGCACATATTCAGCACTCAATATATAAAGCTCTTAGTAATCCAACTGAAAGCACCCACCTCCCCACACACATATGCATCACAACAAACAACAACCCTTTAAGTAGAGCTATATTTTAGTCTTCTTTCTTTGTAATTACTCCTTGGCTAATCTCATCCAGTCTTATGGGTCTGAATACTGTTTATTCATTGATGATTTCCAAATGTATGTCTCCAGTTTGGACCCCTTCCCTGAACTTACATATCTAACTGCCTACTTGACACCTTCTTCTGTATGTCTAATAGGAATATAAAATATAGCATATCCAGAAATGAGTTCCTGTCATTCTCCCTCATCCAGCACCTCCTGAAACCTGCCTGCTCCTAGGTCATGGCAATGCCAGTCTTCCAGTTACTCAGGTCAGAAACATTGGTGTTCTTGACTTCTCCTTACACTGCCTGCTTCTCTTTTACATTCAACATTGGGTCTAGAAGTAAAATCTGTTGGTTCTACTTGCAAAATATGTATCACTGTGTAACATACTATACATCATACTATTTTGTCTTGTTTATTGTCTGCTCCCCTGTTAGAAGGCAAGCTTCATGAGAGTAAATATTATGTTTTCTTTTTTTAAACTTTTAATTTCAGGGGTACATGTGCAGGTTAGTTAAATAGGTAAACTTGTGTCATGGGGATTTGTTGTACAGATTATTTCATCACCCAAATATTATTAAGCTTAGTGCCTATGAGTTATTTTTCCTGATCTTCTCCCTCCTCCCAACCTCCTCCTCTGATAGGCCCCACTACATATTGTTCTCCTTTATATGACCATGTGCTCTTACCATTTAGCTCCCATTTATAAGTGAGAACATGCGGTGTTTGGTTTTCTGTTTCTGCCTTAGTTTGCTGAAGATAATGGCCCCCATTTCCATCCATGTCCCTGCAAAGGACATGATCTTGTTCCTTTTTATGGCTGTATAGTATTCCATGGTGTATATGTACCACATTTTCTTTATCCAATCTGTCATTGATAGGCATTTAAGTTGACTCTATGTCTTTTTTTTTTGTTGGGAATAGTACTGCAATGAACAAATAGGTGTGTGTGTCTTTATAATAGAATGATTTATATTCCTTTGAGTATATACTCAGTAATGGGATTGCTGGGCCATGGCATTTCCATTTTTAGATCTTTGAGAAATCACCACACTGTCTTCCACAGTGGTTGAACTAATTTACACTCCCACCAACAGTGTATAAGCATTCCTTTTTTTCTGCAACCTCACCAACATGTTGTTTTTTGACTTTTTATGAATAGCCATTCTGATTGCTGTGAGATGGTATCTCACTGTGGTGTGTTTTTGTTGTTGTTGTTTTTGAAATGGAGTCTCGCTCTGTTGCCCAGGCTGTGCAGTGGCACCATCATAGCCCACTGCAACCTCCACCTCCTGAGTTCAAGTGATTCTTCTGCCTCAGCCTTCAGGGTAGCTGGGACTACAGAGAGTAGTTCAATTTTTGTATATTTAGTAGAGATGGGGTTTTGCAATGTTGACCAGGCTGGTCTCAAACTCCTGACTTCAGGTATCTACCCACCTTGGTCTTCCAAAGTGCTGGGATTACAGGCATGAGCCACTGTGCCTAGCCTTGTGCTTTTTTTAATATGATGATTGGTCATATGTATGTTTTCTTTTGAAAAGTGTCTGTTCTTGTCCTTTTTCCACTTTTTAATGGGGCTGTTGGTATTTTTTTTCCTGTAAATTTGTTTAAGTTCCTGATAGATGCTGAATATTAGACCTTTTTAAAATGTATAGTTTGCAAAAATTTTCTTCCGTTTTGTAGGTTGTCCGTTCACTTTGTTGTAGTTTCTTTTGCTGTGCAGAAACTCTTTAGTTTAATTAGATCCCATTGTCAAATTTTGCTTTTCTTGCAGTGCTTTTGGCATCTTTGTCATGAAATCTTTGCCTATGCCTATGTCCTGAACGGTATTGCCCAGGTTGTCTTCCAGGGTTTTTATAGTTTTGCATTTTATGTTTAAGTCTTTAATCCATCTTGAGTTAATTGTAAGGAGGGAGTCCCATTTCAGTCTTCCGCATACGGCTAGCTAGTTATCCCAGCACTGTTTATCGAATGAGAATCCTTTGCTCACGGCTTGTTTTTGTCAGGTTTGCCAAAGATCAGATAGTTGAAGGTGTGCAGTCTTGTTTCTGGGTTCTGTATTCTGTTCCATTGGTCTGTGTGTCTATTTTTGCACAAATACCATACTATTTTGGTTACTATAGCCTTGTAGTACAATTTGAAGTAGGGTAGCATGATGCCTTCAGCTTTGTTCTTTTTGCTCAGAATTGCCTTCGCTATTTGGGCTCTTTTTTGGTTCCATATGCATTTTAAAATAGCTTTTTCTAGTTCTGTGAGGAATATCAATGGTAGTTTAATAGGTATAGCATTGAATCTATAAATTGTTTTGCACAGTATGGCCATTTTCACAATATTAATTCTTTCTACCCATGAACATGGAATGTTTTTCCGTTTGTTTTGTGTCATCTCTCTTTGATCAGTGTTTTATAGTTCTCCTTTTAGAGATCTTTCACCGCTGTAGTTAGCTGTATTCCTAGGTATTTTATTCTTTTTGTGGCAATTTTAAATGGGAGTTCATTCCTGATTTGGTTCTCGGCTTGACTGTTGTTGGTATATTGGGACTGCTAGTGATTTTTTTTTTTTTGAGAGTCTCACTCTGTTGCCCAGGCTGGAGTACAGTGGCATGATCTTGGTGCATTGTAACCTCAGCCTCCCAGGTTCAAGCGATTCTCCTGCCTCAGCAACCTGAGTAGCTGGGATACAGGTGCATGCCACCACGCCTGGCCAATTTTTTGTATTTTTAGTAGAGACAGCGTTTCACTGTGTTACCCAGGAGGGTCTCGATCTCTGGACCTTGTGATCTGCCTGCCTTGGCCTCCCAAAGTGTTGGGATTAAGGCGTGAGCCACTAAACCTGGCCATGATTTTTCCACATTGATTTTGTATCCTGAGACTGCTGAAGTTGCTTATCAGCTTAAGCAGTTCCTGGGCTGCAACTATGGGGTTTTCTAGATATAGCATAATGTCACCTGCAAACAAGGATAGTTTGACCTCCCTTCTTCCTATTTGGATACCCTTTCAGAGGCTTTACATACTAATTTTAAGTACTAATAGTGCTTAAAACAGTCCCTCATACATAATAAGTGCTCAATAAATATATGTTGAATGAATGAATAAAAAAACCCGTTATTTAATAGATGAAGAAACACAGACTTAGAGAAATTGAGTAACATACCCAAGTACAGGAGAAGGTAAGCAATGGCACCTATGTTAATGTGACTCCAAAGCCTATATTTATCAATACGATACATTTTGTCCAGGTTAATTTCTGGATCTTGGCCGTAGGTTGGATGTGTCATCAAGCATGCATTAATATAATGATGTCTTAGCACATTCTGAAGAAATAAATATTTCTTATAACAAAATCATTCAATGTTCTAAAAAAATGTTTTTCAAGGGCAGGTGCTCACTGGCCAGAGTGCAGAGAGGAAAGGGAGGATTGAGAGGTCTGGGAAAGGGACTTCTGATCTTGCCAGTGTGCTCATATTTCTGAGAAGGAGGCATGCCTTTCTCGGGCTGGGAAGGCACCCCTTCTCTTTTTTACTCTTTCTCTTTCCCTCTTTGCTTGTGTCCATCTTGTCTTTCCATATTTTCCCACCTCCTTTCTTAACCTTTCCTTCTCTGTTGAGCTTTGTCTCTATCCTCTTGCCCCAAATGGCTCTCTTTTCTCATTATTTTGTGAGAAGCTCTCTCTTCCCATATATGAACATCAGGGCTGCGGAGTGTGGCTCTTATAATATGAGAAACTTGGCCCTTGAATCCCTGAAACTTCACATGAGAAAATCATCTTAAAGAATGTTAAGTGACCTTAAGATAGGCAAAGATTTTATAAAGAAGTCATAAAAGCAAAGGTTTAATTAGACTTCATTAAAATAAGAAATTTTGATCACCAAAAAAGACTGAAGAAATTGAAAATGCATGCCACAGACAAGAAAAATATATTTGCCATACATATATCTAACAAAGGGTTTATATCCAGAATATGTAAAGAACTCCTACAAATTGATAATAAAACAACTCAATTAAAAATGGACAAACCTTGAACAGACACTTCATGAGAGAATATATCCAAAAGGCCAATAAGTACATGAGAATGTTCTCAGCATATTTTTTTTAGCAAGGTAAATGTAATGAGATCCCACTACACATCTACTAGAATGACTAAAATTAGAAAGACCTTTGATACCAAGTATTGACAAAGACATGGAGTAACTGAAACTGTCTTACATTGGTGGCAGGTGTAAAAACTGATACAACCACTTTGGAAAGCTAAACATAAGTCTATCCTATGACCCAACAATCCCATTCCTAGGTTGAAAAAAATGAGAACATATGTTCACTAAAGACATGTACAAGAATGTCCATAGTATCTATATTTATAAGATAAAAAAATTGAAAATAATCCTTATATCCATTGACAGAATGGATAAGTGGATAAATAAATCCACACCATATAACACCACTCTGCAATAAGAATGAGCTATAACTATGTATAACAACACAAATGAATCTCATAGACATATGTTGATCGAGAGAAACCCGACACAGCAGTGTGCATACAAACTCTATAATCCACTATATGATGTCTGAAAAAGGCAAAACTAATCAATGCAGACAAATGTCAGAATAGTGGTGACCTCTGCTGGCTGGAATGGGGCACAGAGGGACCTTCTTTGGAAATGTTTTAAATCTTAATCTGGGTGGTGTTACACAGGGGCATATGAATATGAGAAATTGTCAATCTACATACTTTTTCAAAACATAATTTACTGAATGTATGTTACACCTAAATTTAAAAATAACATGTCTTTGGGTGGTATTTACTATCCAAAGATTTATACATAAATATTCAGGCTCTAGTCATAATAACCCCAAACTAGAAATTACCCAAATGTGAGTCACCAAGTGAATGGATAATCAAACTATTGTACATCTGTACAATGAACTGTTACTTAGCAAGGAAAAGGACTAAACTATTGAAAATGTGGCAGCATGAATGAATCACAGAATCATTATGCTAAGTGAAAAAAGGCCAGACACAAAAGATGACATACTGTACGACTCCATTTACATACAGTTGAGAAAATGTCAACTAATTTATAGTGACAGAAAGCAGATCAGTGATTGGCTGGGGTCCAAGGAGGAGGGAGGGAGGAACTGAAAAAGGCTTGAGGGAATTGTGCATCATTGGGTGATAAAAACGCTCTGTATTTTGATTGCGTGAGTGGTTTCACAGGTGTATACATGTCAAAACACATTAAACTGTACCTTTTGAAGAGATGCAGTTTATTTTTCATGAATTATATCTCAGTAAAATTGCTGAAAATATATATTAAACTAAGAATACTCAAAGTCATGGGTTTGACCAAAGAGGCCCAGAGAGCACTAGCTCAATAAACTTCAACTTCCTTCCTAAGACTCCACACCTCAAATAAAATTCAAGTTTCCCTGAGAAGGTTGTGTGTAAGGGAGAGGAATAGTCCCACTCACTTTGCCTTGAAGAATGTGGGTTGGGAGTAGAGGGCAAAAATGGGTGGTAGAGGACGACATGGATCAGTCAGGGTCAGAAGACAGATACCACACCAGTCACTTCAACTACTGTCATCCAGAAACAGAACCAATGAAGAGATTTACATACATACTAATTTATTTGAGCTATGTAATTGAAAAAGCAAGAAAGAGAACACTGATGAGTCAGGGATGCAGCTATTGCAGAATGCAGCTTCCTTCATGAAGGTTGAGGGAACAGAGGGGAGAAGTTAGAATAATTAAAACTTAGAAACTCAGAGTCTGGTCCTAGGGCCTGAGACTCATGCCTCTGATGAGAAGGCCCAGGTTGGCTGGTGCTGAGGTCTCTGAAAGGGCAATGAGGTTAGGTTAGTGTCAGAGAGGCTGCAAACTGGATTCTGCTGCTTCTATAGAAAGAAGCTGGTAATGCTGGGGTGAAGAGGCATTGCTGGGTGACACTAACAGGACAAGGAAGCAAACAGGCAAAAGCACATCCTTTCTCCTTCCACCAGCCTTGCCGTCTTCCTCTGGTGTCCCCACTGGTAGAGTCCAACAGTCCAACAGCTGGGAGACGAAAATGTGGTTTGCAGCATTCCAGGTCTAGCATCATAAAGTATAGTATAGAAAGGGGCAAGCATCAGTTTGGAGTTGAGATTGGGCCTCAGACTATTTTAGGTTTAACTCTTGGCTTTGCCTCTTATTCATTGTGGGACCTTGAGCAAGTTAGTTAACTTCCCTGAGCCTCAGATCCTCAAGAGTAAAACGAAGGTAACATTCCCATTTATGTTAATGAGCCTTCAATAAATGGACTCTAATAAAGTAGACTTCTCCCCTAATGTTTCGTTTCTTTGTTTATGTAGCACCAGCTCCCCTCCTCCTTCTCCTAAATCCTTCCCAGCATTGTGGCCCACATTACCTCACCCTTGGGATGGCTCTTCTCTAAGGGGCTTGCCAGTCTCCTCATGAGAAGCCACCAATGGACTGAGATTCTGAGAACGAGCATGTGGTGGGGTTGGACTGTGGTCTGTGGTGTATCACTTGGATTTCTATCCTGGGGAGGCAGTGAATTAAACAGCTGGCCTGTGATCCTTTCCTCTCATACCAGGAGGACACTCCTGGGAGTAAAGAAAGCAAATGGCTGAATGTAATCTTCTTATAAACATGCTCATAATTGGCCTTCTGGAAAATAAACTAATGAAATTTGCTGGGAAGAGAGTCCCTTTTAGCAGGAATGACTCTGGATCAGAATTGCTTATGGAAAACTGATGTAGACTCTATGGATTTATGAGGCCTGGCTTCCTGGACAATTTTCTTTAAATCTTATCATTATCTGGGCATAAAATGGAGATGATTTATAACCCCAAATCTCCCTGCTGAATGAAGTAATCTACCAATCTCTTTAGAGACCCCATCATTGCTCTGGGCCAGAGAATGCATGTCTGTCACAGGGAGGATGACCTGGGGGCCACGCTCCATGTGCTGGGTCTCTCCCTGCTTCACCAGGGACTCTTGATTAGTCAAGGTTCTCCAGAGGAGCAGAACCAATGAAGAGATTTACATACAGATTTATTTTAGGAATTGGCTCATGCCATTATGGAGGCAAACAATGACAAGCCCCAAGATCTGCAGTTGGCAAGCTGCAGGAGGGTGGATGAGGTAGTTCCAGTCCAAATGCTAGCAGGCTTAAAATCCAGAAAGAGCCAATGTTTCAGAGTTCGAAGCCAAGAAAGAGCTGATGTCCCAGCTCAAGGCAGTCAGGACAGAGGAATTCCTTCTTATTCAGAGGAGGGTCAGCCTTTTGTTCTATTCAGGCTTTCAACTGACTGGAGGAGGCCCAGCCACATTAGGGGAGAGCGGTCTACTTTATTTAGTCTACTGATACAAATGCTGATCTCATCCAGAAACACCCTCACAGACATCCCTAGAATAATGCTTGACCAAATGTCTGGGTACCCTGTGGCTCAGTCAAGTTGACTCATAAAATGAACCATCACCGAGTAACAGAGAAGCCCAAATTAACTCAGAGAGTTTTTAACATGGCCAGCCAGGCTTTTTCAGTGAACAAAGTATTCTCGAGCCCAAATTACAAGGGTCTCTAGAGGTACTTTACAGTGTATATCAGACACATTGGTGTTTTAATTCACTAAATAATATCTATATTTCTGGAGTCTAAATCATATGTTTCTCTGGCTATTGTAAGTTTTCCTTCTCTAAAACAGCAGGAGTAAAATGAGCACTTCCTTTAAAAAACAAGGGTTCTTGTCCCAGCTTTTCCATAAATGGACTGTGTGACCTTGGGTACAACCTTCAACCTCTCTGAACCTCAATATCTTCATCTGCTCAATGGTGAAGTGGGGTGCCAGGTGTGATTATAATGCCTGAGTTGCCATGAAAATCAAATGAGAGATGTAGGAAAATTCCAAATAAATTGTACAAAAGTACAAAATCATATTTCTGTCAGAGGTGTCATCCTTTCTGTCTACAGCTATACATTCAAATAGAATGTCCCCATGATTAAAAAAAAAAAAACTTTCCATATCATCCAGTGCTTTTACTAACACATGCCTAAGCATGTAGTAAAAAGTATAAATTCTCTCACTTATACTGATACTTACAGATCTCCAATTCATGTTTTCTAAAACATACTTTCATTGAGGTTTAGTCCCCATAAAGTGAAATGTACAAGTCTTAAGTAAACAGTTCAATCACTTTTGACAAAGTGCAACGCATACCTCTATCAAGATATTGAAGATCTCTGTGACCCGGCAAAGTTCTCTCTGCCCTGCTAGATCATTACTCCCTTCAGAAATAACCATTGTTCTGGTCACTATTGCTTTGTATTAGTTTGGTCTATTCTAGAATTTCATATTCTCTGGTGTTTTGTTTCATTCAGCATGTTTTGGAAATTTAATCATATTGTTGTGGATTTAAGTAACATTAGAATTTTTTTAAAAAGATTCCATTATATGAATATGCCATAATTTCTTTATCCATACTACTGTTGATGGCCATTTGTATTATTTCTAGTTTTTAACTATCAAGAAAAAAAGAAACTAAGAACAGTCTTATGCAAGTCATTGTAAAAGCATCTGTTTTCCTTTCTTCTGAAAAAAGACATAGAACTGGAATTGCTGGGTCATAGTGTAAGTGATGTATGTTTAACTTTTAAAGAAACTGCCAGTTTCCCATAGTATATGAGGAGTTCCATATCCTTGCCAACACTTGGTGTTGTCAGATAATTTTCAATGTAGCCATGCGTGTGTCATGGTATCACTAATTCTTTTTTTTTTTTTAAACAACATTTTCATGGATTTTTAATCTGGTATCTATAGAACCTCTTGGGTATGTTTGTGAAATTATATGCAAAAATTTATGGCTGCTTACATTTTGTATGTGTGTGGGCATAGTCTATAATTTTCAGATTCTTAATGCAGTCCCCCATCCTCTCAAGTGTTAACATTTATACAAAGAGCAGTCTCTATATGTATTATTTCTGGTCAGTCTGATAGCATAAGCCATAATAAAATATCAGGAATCAACTATTTATGCTCTCACATCTTATAGATTTTTGTCTTACTGTAAAATGCAGTTAAGTAACACAAATTCTCACTAGCTCTTGATGTCTAAAAATACTATTTGGCCCAGATTTCTAGAATGTCCTCATGCATTCACAGCCATTTCTATAATGAAAATCATCTCCTCTGGCCCTGTGTTATTAGAAAAGGAAATTTATATTTCTGATTTGATTAAAGAAAAATCAGTTGTGGTGACTTTCACAGTGAATGTCTTTCGGTCTACCTGAAGCTTGGGCAAATAAAACAGGTAGGTGTAACTGCTGCAGACGTTTGGTGTGCTCTATAAGGCCCAATTTATGATTGTGATTAGTCTCATCATTGTAGACTTTGAGAAATTTGCTTCCTAGATTGTTATTTATTTTCATGTGCATAATTCAGCAAAGTTTTTCAAGGCATTATTTGTATGTGTGTGAACTTAAAAACCAGTGAGCTTCAGAAGGGATAAAGTTTCCTTTTGCAAACCCTCACATTCACTTTTAAAATTCACATTGAATGAATTCAAGGATTAAAGAAAGAATTGAAAAATGTTTGCACATGGTATGGATGTCCTGTTTATGCCCAATTCATCATGTGCCATTAACTGACAATGGTCATTTCCAGTATGATAATTTAAAAAAGATCCAGCTTCTATTATTCATCTTAGTAAATGTCTTTTTAAAATAGTATTTTTATTTTTAATTTTTGTGGGTACATAATAGGCATATCTATTTATGGGGTACATGAGATATTTTGGTATAGACATGCAATGTGTAGCAACCACATCATGAAAAATTAGGTATCCATTCCTTCAAGCATTTATCCTTTGTGCTACAAACAATCTAATTATACTCCTTTAGTTAATTCAAAATGTGCAATTAAAACATTATTGACTATAGTCCCCCTGTGATGTCTCACTTATTTGTGGGATCTAAAAATCAAAACAATTGAACTCATGGAGATAGAGAATAGAAGGATGATTACTAGAGGCTGGGAAGGGTAGTGAGGGCTGGGAGACAGGTAGTAGTGGTTAATGAGGAAGAAAAAAAAAAAAGTCAGGCATAGTGGCTCACTTCTGGGAGGCCAAGGTGGGCAGATTGCCTGAGCTCAGGAGTTTGAGACTAGCCTGGGTGACACAGCGAAACCTCTTCTCTACTAAAAATATAAAAATTAGCCAGGAGTGGTGGCACATGCCTGTAATCCCAGCTACTTGGGAGGCTGAGGCACAAGAATTGCTTGAACCTGGGAGGTAGAGTTAACAGTGAGCCAAGATCGTCACTGCACTCTAGCCTGGGCAACATAGCAAGACTCCCTGAAAAAAAAAAAAAAAGACCTAGAAATGTCTTTTGTTAGACATTTGGGTTTGAATAATAGCAACATAGAATTATGTGCTGGCCATCTATGCTGCATCCAAATTGCTTGAGTATTAAAATAATGAATGAGAGACAGTAGGATGCCACTATCATTCCACACTACTATAGTCGCCAAGGCATTAGTTCCGCTAGTTCAGTATCTCACTGATGGTCACTATGGATGAGAGAAGAAGTGGAGCAGGGGAGAAAGTTCTGACATACTGTTGTTTCTTTGTAACAGCTTTATTGAGATACAATTTACATGTCATACAGCTCATTCATTTTTAGCATAGAATTTAATGGTTTTCAGTATATTCACAGAATTGTGCAACTGTCACCACAATTAATTTCAGAATATTTTCAGCATCTCAAAAGAAACGTATACTCTTTAGCAGTCACACCTCTCCCCCACTTTCCCCAAGTGTTTCCAGCCCTAGGTAACCAGGAAGCTACTTTCTGTCTCTATGAATTTGCCTCTTCTGGACACTTCATAAATATGAAATCGTAAAATATGTAGTTTTTTTGTGACTGTCTTCTCTCAATTAGCACAACATTTTGGAGGTTCATCCATATTGTAACATGTATCTGTATGTCATTCCTTTTTATTATTGAAGAATATTCTATTGTATGAGTAAGACCACATTTTATTTACCCATTCATCATTGATAGATGTTTGTATTATTTCCTTGTTTTAGCTGCTGTGAATAATGTTGGGATGAACATTTGTGTAGAACTTTTTTAACTTATGTTTTCAGTTTTCTTGGGTATACATCTAGAAGTAGAATTGTTGGGTCATGTAGAAAGTCTATGTTTAACTGAGGAATTGCTAAACTGTTTTCTAAGCAGCTGCATAATTTTACAGTCCCACGAGCTATGTTTTGGGATTCTGAGTTCTTCACATCCTCCACAACACGTGTTATTGTCAGTCTTTTTTATTTTAGTCATTCTGAGGGGTATGAAGTGGTGTCTCGTTGTGGTTTTGAATGGCATTTATCTGATGGTAGTAATGTTGAGCATCTTAAAAATTTTTTTTTAATTTTAAAAATTTTTTGTGGGTACATAGTAGGTGTATATACTTATGGGGTACATGAGATGTTTTGATACAGGCATACAATGTGAAATAAGCGCATCATGGAGAATGCAGTATCCATCCCCTCAAGCATTTACCCTTTGAGTTACAAACAATCTAGTTACATTCTTTATTTTTAAATTTACAATTGTTATTACTGACCATAGTCACTTTATTGTGCTTATCAAATAGTAGATCTTATTCTTTCTAACTATTTTTGGTACCCATTAATCATCCCCAGCTCTCCTCTAGCCCCCACTACACTTCCCAGCCTCTGGGAAGGTTGAAGGATGGTTACATCCTTCTACTCTCTGTCTTTTGAGCATCTTTTCATGTGCTTATTTTCCATTTGTATATTATCTTCTTTGGATAAACGTCTATTCAGATCCTTTGCTAACTTTTTAATTGCATTTCCTCTTATTGAGTTATAAGAGGTTTTTGATATGCTTTTGAGTAGTATCATGAAATGGAAACAAATGGTAATATGGTCATCTCCAAAATGATAATAATATACATATTGATTGAGATGCTTGGAATCACAGAACTTAGAGCTGAAAGTCACCATAGAGATCTCCAAGGCAAAGCCCTTCTTTCATAGATGAGGAAACAAATTATGATGAAGATTAAACGACTTCCTAAGAAGTTAACAGCCAGGAAGTCAAAGAACCAAGTCTCAAACCCATGTGTTCTCATGCAGGATTCGCTACTTTAGCCAATAGACTTCACTGCCTGAAAATGCAGCAAGATACTCTGCGCTGCCAAGAATTCTTAGATTTTTGTTTGCCTCTTGTCTTTAAAGATGAGTACAACATTCCTATTTATTGCTGTGGCTTATACCAGGTTTCTGTTTTGGCCAGGACTAATGGATAATGAGTTACAGCAGTACTTCTCAAGTTTGAGAGTGCATCAAAATCACCTGGTAAGCTTGTGAATACATGATTGTGCCCAACATACATGATATGTAATATCATGCTAAAATTTATGTAAATATATTTTAAAAACTATATTTGATGCATGGATGCCATTGGCAAAGGTTGAATAATGTGTAGCACTTATAACATGATCCCAAATAAACATAGATTGAATGGAAATTGAAAAACATAATTTAATATATAACCTTACAATCATGGTTCTGAAACTTGAGCATGCATCAGAACTATGCATGGCTTATTAACACACATATTGCCGAGCCCCATCCCCAGAGTTTCTGATTTAGTAGATCTGGGGAGGGATCCAATAATTTTCATTTCTAATAAGTTTCCAGGTGACGTTGATACCTGCTGGTCTGGGAACCACACTATTATGAACCACTGCACTACAGGAAAGAAAATATTTCAGTGCCTACGGCAGCAATAATGTGGTGGAGGGCAGACCTAAATTATAATATAATGCCATATGTAAGTGAAAAATCTTTTCAGACATCCACAAATAATCTCAGTCTTTTTCAGTGTACACTTTGAAATACATTACTTGCTTTTTCTCATACTAGCTTGAAAGGGAGAAAGAATAAAAATGTCAGTACTTTTGATTTTCCTAAACACAAATTGCAAAATTTTATACCATCCAAATTTATAATAGTTTTATATATAGAGGGCCATCAATTTATGATTTTTTTACTTTACCATGATGCTACAAGCAATATGCGTTCAGTAGAAACTGTATTTCACATGCCCATAGAAGCATTCTGTTTTTCACTTTCAGCACAGTATTCAATAAATTATAAGACACATTCAATACTTTATCATGAAATAGGCTTTGTGTTAGATGATTTTGCCCAACTGTAGGCTAATGGAAGTATTTCAATAACATTTGACATAGACTAGGCTAAGCTATCATGTTCAGTAAGTTAGGCATATTAATGTATTTTCAACTTATGATATTTTCAACTTATGAAGGGTTTATCAGGCTTTAACCCCATCATAAGGTGAAGAAAATTTGCATATGAAGACATTTGACAAGGATATTTGGCTTCACTTGTTACATAGAATGATTGCTTGATCTAAAACAAGGCAGGGAGAAGATGCCGTTTTGATGCAGCTGGAAAGCAGACCAAATTTCTTGGAAGAGCGAAGTCATGGCAAGGATGCTTACAGTACTAAACACTAATCCTTGCATACTATAAGTCCTCTCTTACATGTTTGTTGAATGAGTGAATGCTTTATCTGCCATGGGTTTTACATTGCTCAGTCATGACAACTTTCAAGTTGAAGAACATGGCTGATAGAATTCAGCTACATTTTTTGGATTTCCATATCAAGATGAGGAGCACATGCATTTCATTAAGGCTTTCTGAGTTCCTGTGCATTTTTTTCTCCTGGGATTTCTAAACCAATATCTGTCCTTAGCTAATAGACCTTACGTGAATCAAAAATATTTAAAAATGAATGCCACACATCTGGTACAAGTTATGCAATAGAATTATTCCTGAATTCTAAGATTGAAGATTTGGAAGTTATATAATGAATCGGCTTCAATTGAGTATATGTTAAGTCTTCAGCATACTTATTATTTTGATTGAATCTAGTTTAAGAAGTAATGAAATTTCTGTGAATAATTTTATAAAAGGTGTTTATCATAAAAGAGGATAATAGATCCAAGTTTGAATTCTCTATATAAAAACTTGGAAAATTTTCATGATGTCAAGACACCAAGGCCATATTTCCAAAACTAGCATACAAATTATTATTATTAATTATTTGCCCTTTTCTAAAATGGTAAAATGTATGAGTACTTAACTGGCTGATTGGCTACTGAGGCAAATGAGTGGAAAAGTGCATGGGCTTTGATGTCAGAGCTGTATTCATATGCTGGCTTTGTTACTTCCAGGCTGGTTGACTATAGCAGACTCTGTGCTATGTTGCTCCAATCCCTATTCGGGACTGAAGAACTTACTCTCCTCCCCCCACTGCCAGCTGCTAAAATTGCTTCAGACTTGATCCAACTGGCTGACATGAGGGTGTAAAATTCCAGTCCCCTCATCCCAACTCAGAACATGTCTTAAGGGTCATCACAGCTGTAGGGCTCCCTATCAGATAAGCTGAGGCCTTGTTGGAACCACGCTGAAGCCCAGCTTCTCCCTCTGCCCATCCTGCCTCAGGCTCTTCCCCTCCAGATGCTTATCCTGAGAATACTCATTAATAAATTTTCTGAACACAAATCTCCACCTCAAAGTCTGCTTCCAAGAAACCCAATGTGCAACAGTGATCTTGTATGCAATTTAACTTCTTTGACCCTAAAAAAATTCCTGTAACAATATTTGTCTCATTTAAGAGTGCTATCAGAATTAGATAACATGCTTGAATGTCCCCTCAACCCCCAGCACAATGTTGAACACAGAATAGATGCCCAATAGTGTAAAATTCCTTTCTAGTCCCAAGCTATGTTTCCTTCCTCTTTTTAATTAAATCAAATTTTCCCCGACTGCACACCTTGTGCAACCACAAATAACAAATATCTGGGATTGGAGAGACTTTGAATCCTTTCAGTTGGTTTCTCCAATCTCAGGCAAAACAAGTCTATTCTGGGAGAAGTTATAAAGAAAGATAGCCACAAAATATTACTACATAGCTAAGTAGGCCAGGCTATGGTTCCCAATGACTGCTTCTGCAGTAGGCTTTCTCTGACTGCCACGAAAGTGGATGAAAAAGCACTTAAAAATTCATGACCTCATGTGTGATTTAAATCTTCAGCTTAGGAGGACATGACCCTGCTTTTAGAGTCCGTTTTAAAAAAAGATATTACTATTTTCTCCTAAAAAAAATACCACATAGCAACCAAACACCGCATGTTCTCATAAGTGGGAGTTGAACAATGAGAACACATGGACACAGGGAGGGGAACAAAACACACTGGGGCATTTGGGGGGTGAGGGGCAAGGGAGGGAGAGCATTAGGACAAAAAGCTAATGCATGTGGGGCTTAAAACCTAGATGATGGGTTGATAGGTGCAGCAAACCACCATGGCACATGTATACCTATGTAACAAACCTACATGATCTGCACTTGTATTCTAGAACTTAAAGTAAAATTTAAAAAAAATACCACATAGCAAGAACATACTAAAGAGCTTCACTGCGAAACCTATCGGATCATATGGTAGGCATGGCCAACTGTGCCATATATATGGTATGGTACTGTTCCTTAAAATTTGGAAAGTCCATAATCCACATGTCACTAAAGGGGTTTAATCCAGTTGAGGGCTCTAGGAATGACTATAATTGTTCACTTTGACAAACATTTTTATAAGAATGATTCTATGTTAGGTTCTGGAGATGTTCATATGAATAAGACATGGTCTTCTGTCTTCAAAAACTCATTTCTGCTTCTTGAAGGTGCTGGTTATATGGGTTTCTTTGTCTGTAAGAAGGAGATCAGAAATAAAATGTCAAGTTTTTTTTTAACCCATGATAGAAATTTAAGTAATAATGAGAGAGTAGCTAATGTAAATTGCTCATGATCCCCCAATGTCCCTTCTCTCCTTCTTCCTTTTAGTAATAGACCACATCTTCCATAATTTTAACTGGGCGTATGGCAATCCAGATAGAGACTACATTTCTCCTGTTGCTAGATATGGCCACATGACCACATTCTGGCCAGTGGTACATAAGTAGCAGTGATGTGTGTGGTTTCTGGGTTATGGCTTTAAAAGAAAGCTCTTTCCTCTATGCTGCTGGTTGGAAGGTGACCCATCCACAAATCAAAGCTACAGATTAAGAATGTAGAGGAAGCTGTGAGTCCTGAATTGTCCATTATCTCTGGAATATTACATAGGAAATAGATTTCTATCTTATTTAAACTACTATATTTTAAGCGTTTTTATAGCAGCTTAATCTGTGCCCCAACTAATATATGTATTATCTTATTTAATCCTCATAATTGTCAAGTAGAGTATTCGTTGGTGTTGGCACTTACAGATGAAGAAACTGATTCAGAGATTAATTTCCTCAAATTCACTTAGCTAATAAGTGAGAAGGCTGAAGTTCACATCTAGGTAATCTGGATTCAAGTCTAATCTTTTCTTCAAGTGAATTCTTTTTTTCTTTTTGGACAAAGTCTCACTGTATCATCCAGGCTAGAGTACAGTAGTACAATCTCAGCTCACTTTAACCTCCACCTCCCAGGTTGAAGCAATTCTCATGTAGCTGGGATTACAGGCATGTGCCAGCAGCTAATTTTTGTACTTTTAATAGAGATGGGGTTTCACTATGTTGGTCAGGCTGGTCTCGAACTCCTGGCCTCAAGTGATCTCCTGCCTTGGCCTCCCAAAGTGCTGGGAATATAGGCATGAGCCACCATGCCCAGCCAGAGCCACCACACCCGGCCCAAATGAATTCTTTTCAGGATAAAACTAAAACATTTTTCTAGACTATAAAGTGAAAGGCCATGGAGACATGACCAAAAATTTATAAAATCAAGTAAGGATAGTTCGAACAGATGTTTATCAAATCTTGTGTTTTAGAACTGGGACCCTTCTTTGAAGGTCAAAACCAAAATAATTAAAATTAGTAGGAAGATAAATTGTCCTATTCTGCATAGAAAGTCAATCAAGATAAATTGCTACCTTAAGAGGAAGTAAAGACAGAGTATAAATTGGCTGAAGATTTAGGTCATTTATTCACAACAGACTTAGATGAGGGAGGTTTTGTGGGTGTTTGAGTGCCTCACTAACTTACAATTTTAAGTTTTAAAGAAGAATTCTGCCTTCTTCATAAAGTTCCCCTTGGGGATCTATCTTAGCCAGAAGTCTCAGATGGACTAGCTGGCACAGAATGGCATTCCTTAAATTCTCATACTAGTGCTAACACAGCATACCAAGCTGTGAGCAGCTATGTTGCCAACAACTTACAATGAGGAAGAGGCAAACCATATGCTCAGATGTGTCCTCTATAAATGTCCTTAAATTCACAGTGATGAACAAGCAGGTGCACAATAACCATTTTTTTCAATTATGTCACAGTTTGAGTTTTGGAAGAGCATCAAGTCATCCTATATCCACAACAGAAGAGTACAGATTGTTTTTGAGTTGTTTGCTTTTGGAAGTTGCCATTGCCCCTTCAGGATGAAAGAGTGACACAAGTGAGTTCTTTGCCTTTGAGAAGGATCATCCTTCCTTATGTATGGTCTAAAGTGAGCTGCTTTCTTTCCTTTTCTTCCAACCAGTGTGTTCTAGTGCAACTTATACCACTCTTTCCTGACTCCAGACACCTGTTCCTCCTTTTTCTCTTACTCTGCTTCTCTCTATATATGCTAAAGGAAGAAATGTTTTGCTCAACCAATAGTTTCCAAACATTAACGTGCATCAGAATCATCTGGAGGGTTATTGCTGGGCTCCACTGTGAGTTTCTGATTTAGTATGTATTGGGTAGGGACTGAGAATATGCATTTCTAACAAGTTCCCAGCTGATGCTGAGGCTACTAGTCTGGTGACAACTTTATGAGAATTAATATCACATGCATATGTATATAGTACATACACACTCATCTCTTTATAAAATGTTTATTTAAAAAATGTTCACTTTTATTTTCGATTTGGGCATGTACATGCAGGTTTGTTACAACGATATGTTGTGTGGTGCTGAGTTTTGGGCTTCCGTCTTGAACATATACTCAGCAGGCAGTTTTTTAGCTCTTCCCTTCCTCCCTCCCTCCCTCCCTCCCTTCTTTTGGAGTTCCCAGTATCTATTGTTTCTGTCTTTATGTCCCTGTGAACCTAAGATTTAGCACCCACTTATAATTGAGAACATGGCTGTGTAGTATCCCATGTCTTTGCTATTATAAACAGTGCTGTAATGAACATACAAGTGCATGCATCTTTTTGGTGAAACAATTTATTTTCCTTTGGGTATATATCTAGTAATATCATTGCTGGGTCAACTGGTAGTTCTATTTTTGGTTCTTTGAGAAATCCCCAAACTGCTTTCTGTAGAAGCTAAACTAATTAGCATTCCCACCAAGAGGGTATAAACAATAAACATTCCCTTTTCTCTATAACTTCACCAACACCTGTTATTTTTTATTTTTTTTAGAGAGATATATTTATTCTGCTTTTACACACAGAAGAATATTAAATACATGAATAAATGATCTTGCATGCAATCATTTGAGATTACCCAAGAGGGGTACATATCAACAATAAAGAATAATGATAAGGAACCTTCCCTAAATTTTATAAATATTTTAGTTATGGCAATAAAAAGTAGTTTCAGGTTCCAGGGAAATCTCTGCCCATACTTTTAAAAAGAGGAGGAAGGCACCAAATTACACTGCCACATGTGTACCTATGCAACAATATTGTATGTTCTTCACATGTACCCCAAAACCTAAAATGCAATTTAAAAAAAAATTGGCTGCCCAACATACTGGAGTTCCAGTGTATGTTATTTATTTTCTCTTCCTTCTTTTAGGATTCTTTATCCTTTACTTTTGAAAGTCTGACTCTTAAATTCCTTGAGATAGTCTTCCTTGGATATAATCTGCTTGTTCTGTAACCTTCCTGTAGGTTGTAGAACAACCTGTATATTGATATCTTGCTCTAGACTTGGAAAGTTCTCTGTTATCCCTTTGAATATACTTTATACCCGTATCTCTTTTTCTACCTTCTTTTTAATGCCAATAACTCATGGATTTTGAGACTATATTCTAAGTCCTGTAGGTATGCTTTATTGTTCTTTATTCTTTTTCTTTTGAGTCCTCTGTTTATTCTCAAATAGTCTGTCTTCAGGCTCACTAGATTTTTCTGCTACTTGACCTGTTCTTCTATTTAAAAACTCTGATGCATTCATCAGTATGCCAATTGCATTTTCAGCTCCAGAATTTCTGCTTGATTCCTTTTAATTATTTCAATCTCTTTCTTAAATTTATCTGATAGAATTCTGAATTCTAGCTCTGTCTTATCTTTAATTTCATTGAGTTTCCTCAACACACTTATTTTGAATTCTGTATCTGAAAGATCACATAGCTCTGTTTCTCCAAGATTGGTCCCTGGTGGCTTATTTAGTCTATTTGCTGAGGTCATATATTTTTGGATGGTGTTGATGCTAGTAGATGTTCTTCAGGGAATGGGCATTGAAGGGTTAGGTATTCATTGTAGTCTTCATTCTCTGGGCTTATTAGAAGCTTTCTGTCTTCGGAAGGTGTGCCAGATATTTGAAAGGATTTGAGCATTGTGATCTATGCTGTTTCTGCTTTAGGGTATACCCCAAGCCCAGCAACACTGTGGTTCTTGCTGACTCGTAGAGATATCACCATGACTGTATTGGACAAGATCTGGAAGAATTCTCTGGACTACCAGGTAAAGACTCTTGTTCTCTTCCCTTACTTTTTCCAAATGTTTGGAGTCTCTGTCTCTGTCCTGAGCCACCTAAAACTGAGAGTAGAATGACTCAGGCACCTCTGTAGCTACCACTACTATGACTGTGCTGATTCAGATCTGGGTCTCCCCTAGTGCCTGCTGTAACCATGCCCTGGCTACTGCTTTCATTTTTTCAAGGCCCTTGGACCTCTACAATCAGCAGGTGGCAAAGCCATCCAGACCTATGTCCTTCCCTTCAGTGAGGCAATGTCCCCCAGGAGCTAGGTGGGTCCAGAAGTGCCATTGGAGAATGAAGAACTAAAGTCAAAAAATTTTAAATTCTAGCTGGCTAAGCTGGCACTCAAACCACAAGATGCAGTCCTTCCCACTCTTTTCTCTCTTTCCAAAGGCAAAGAAGCCTCAACCCATAGCCACCACCATCTCTGGCCACTAGCAGTACTGCCAAACTACCACCATTTGCTGTACAGTAAATACAGCTACTAGTTTGTACCTTACAAATCTTAGCAGCTTGACATAGAGCTTTTTTTAAACTGTATATTCTGATCTCATTAAAAGATGTTTGTGAATTAGGCTATGATGAGCAACTATATGCCAATCAGTTAAAAAATCTAGAAGAAATGAACAAACTCCTAGATACATACACCTTACTAAAATTGAATCAGGAAGATACCCAAAACCTGAACAGACCAATAACAAGTAATGAGTTAGAAGCTGTAATAAAAAGTCTCCCAGTAAAGAAACACCTAGGACATGATGACTTCACTGCTGAATTCTACTAAACATTTAAAGAAGTAACACCAATCTTACTCAAACTGTTCCAAAAAATAGAGTAGAAGGTAATATTTCCAAACTTACGCTATGATACCAGTATTACCCTAATACCAAAACCAGACAAAGACACGTCAAAATTAGAAAACTAGGGGCCAATATCTCTGATGAATATTGATGCAAAAATCCTCAACAAAATGCTAGCAAACGAAATTCAATAATACATTAGAAAGTTCATTTATAATGACAAAGTGGGATTTATCCATGTGATACAAGGATTGTTCAACATACACAAATCAATCAGTGTGATACATTATATCAACAGAATGAAGGATTAAAACCATATGATCATTTCAATAAATGTTGAAAAAGCATTTGATAAAATTAACATATATTTATGATAACCCTCAAAAAAACAGGGGATGGAAGAAACATACCTCAACATAATAAAAGCTTTATATAACAGATCAACAGCTAGTATCATACTGAATGGGAAAAAAATGAAGGCCTTTCCTTTAAGATCTGGAACATGACTAGGATGCCCACTGTCACTACTGTCATTTAACATAGTACTGGAAGTCCTAGTGAGAGCAATCAGACAAGAGAAATATGTAAAGGACATCCAAATTGGAAAGAAGGAAGTCAAATTATCTGTGTTTGCTAATGATATAATCTTGTATTTGGAAAAACCTAAAGACTTCACAAGAAAACTATTAGAACTGATAAATTCAGCAAAGGTACAGGTTAGAAAATCAATATACAAAAATCACCTGCATTTTTGCTGATGTGAACAGTGTGAAGAAGAAATCAAGAAATTAATCTCATTTACAATACCCACACATAAAATTAAATACCTAGGAATTAATTATATTTAATCTAAGAGATGAAAGATCTCTATATTGAAAACTACACAACATTCGTGGAAGAAACGGAAGAGGACACCAATAAATAGAAACATATCACATGTTCACGAATTGGAAGATTCAATATTGTTAAAATGTCCTTACTATGCAAAGCAATCTACAAATTCAATGCGATTATTCCTATCAAAATACTAATGACATTCTTCACAGAAATAGAAGAAACAATGCTAAAATTTATATGGAACCACAAAAGACCCACTATAGCAAAGCTATTCTAAGCAAAAGAAGAAAACTAGAGGAATCTCATTACCTGATTTCAAATTATACTGCAGAATGATCGTAACAAAAACAGCATGGTACTGGCATAAAAACAGACACATAGACCAGTGGAGCAGAAGGATAACCCAGAATCAAATCCGCACACCTATAGCGAACTCATTTTTGACACAGCTGCCAATAACATACACTGGGGAAGAGACAGTTTCTTCAATAAATGGTGTTGGGATGCCTGGATATCCATATGCAGAAGAATGAAACTGGATTCCTATCTCTCGCCATATGTAAAAATCAAATCAAAATGGATTAAAGACTTCAATTTAAGACCTCAAATGATGAAACTATGACAAGAAAACATCAAGGACTCTTCAGGACATTAGTTTTGGCAAAGACTTCTTGAGAAATACTCCTCAAGCACAGGCAACCAAAGCAAAAAATGAACAAGTGGGATTACAAGTTAAAAAGATTGTGCACAGATGAAATAAATGAAACAATCTGCAAAGTAAACAATGTGAAAAAATATTTGCAAACTACCCATGTGACAAAGGATTAATAACCAGAATATATAAAGAGCTCGAGCAACTCTATAGGAAAAAAATCTAATAATCTGATCAAAAGTTGGCAAGGATTTGAATAGACGTTATTCAAAAGAAAACATAAAAATGGAAAACAGGCATATGAAAAGGCGCTCAGTGTCACTGATCATCAGAGAAATGCAAATCAAAACTGCAATGGGATATCATCTTACCCAGTTAAAATGGTTTATATCCAAAAGACAGACAGTAACAAATGTAGCTAGGATATGGAGAAAAGGGAACCCTTATTAACTGTTGGTGGGAATTAAATTAGTACAATCACTATGGAGAACAGTTTGAAGTTTCCTCAAATAACTAAAAGTTGAACTACCATATTATCCAGCAATCCTACTGCTGGGTATATACCCAAAAGAAAGGAAATCTGTATATCAAAGAGATATCTGCACCCTTGTGTTTGTTGAAGCACTGTTTACAATAGCTAATATTTGGAAGCAACCTTAGTGTTCATCAAAAGGTGAATGCATAAAGAAAATGTAGTACATATACACAATAGAGTACTATTCAGCCATAAAAAAGAATGAAATCCAGTCACTTGTGATAACATGGATGGAACTGGAGGTCACTATGTTAAGTGAAATTAGCCAGGCACAGGAAAACAAACATTACATGTTCTCACTCATTTGTGGGATCTAATAGTTAAATCAACTGAACTCATGGACATAGTAGAAGATGGTTACCTGAGTCTGGGAAGGGTAGTGGGGGGATGAGGGGGACGTGAGGATGGTTAATATGTACAAAATAATAGTTAGAAAGAATGAATAAGACATACTATTTGATAGAACAATAGGATGACTATAGTCAGTAATAACTTAATTGTACATTTTAGAATAACTTAAAGAGTATAATTGGATTGTTTGGAACTCAAAGGGAAAATTCTTTAGGGGATGGATACCCCATTCTCCATGATGTGCTTTTTCACATTGCATGGCTATATCAAAACATCTCATACCTACTATGTGGATACATACCTACTATGTGCTCTCATAGCATTTGTGTGTACATACCTACTATGTACCCACAGATTTTTTAAAATTTTGTTTTAAACATTAAGAAAATAGATATTTGTGGACTAAGCATTTTTTTCACTTTCACTCTAATGCTCTCTCTTACTTTTTTCCTGAAACTCAGGGCCATAACCCTTGTCTAATTTCTGTCCTCTGAAGGTAAGTTTTTACTTTTCCCATATTTATCCAATTTATCTTCTCAAGTATCCTACTAAAAATAATGTTTTATCTTATTTTCCTTAATACTGCCTCTTTAAAATAAAATGCACAAAAATTTCATTTGCATATTTAATATTTACTTATGATAAGATGCAAATCCAGTGCTTTTGGATGTCCATTATTATTAAATGAAAAATTGTACTCTTTTATGCAATGTTAAATAAATGATTATGATAATGATGATGTTGGTGATAATGATGATGATTAACCTCAGTAGGGCACTCAAAGTTTACTGATGCTTTTACTTTCCTTGTTTCATTTAATTCAAATTAGTCTTTCCCAAAATGCTTATAGGTAGACTAGGCAAAGAGGTGATCTTCTTTATGAGGAAGTAACACTGGGGCTTACAGAGCAAGTGATTTCATCACCTTACTAATACACTCTAGAGCCACTAATTAAACTCAGATTTCTCTGCATCCAAATTTCCATTCTTTTTACAGTGTGTCATTGTGTGACAGTACTTTTTGAACTGCAAACCTCTATACACGTGTGCAGGGTTATCATTACTCTGTTTATTATTTCTGTCCCTTTATTCTCCCTCTGTATTACAGTGCAGCTTCATTCATCCAGCAGAAATGAATTAGGTAAGACATATTTGCGTGGGTGAAGCCTGCACAAGGTTAAAACTGAATATTCTCTTCTAATTGCTAATCAAACGAATTGGACATTCCAATTTGTAAAACCATTACAGAAAATGCAAAGTCTGATGCTTTTCCCAGTTTTCTATAGGAAGTCAATGTGTTTAGCAGATTACTCAGCAGAATACTCTCTGGAAAGACCCTTATGAAACAATGCTGTTTCCACAGAACAGCATATTCCTCTTTAAAAGATTTGTGGCGGATTGTATAATTTCTGAGTAATTTAATAGACTGCATAAAGGACAAATATAAGTGACTTTTGACTCTATATGTATATGACTATATATATAGTTGTATATACAGACTATATACATAGTCTAGATATTAGCTATAGCTTTTGACTATATATGTACAATATATATATGTTAAAAACAAGTAAATGAAAAGCAAAGTCATTCTGAATTGCAGTCAGCATAGTAATCATTGCCATCTTTAATTGAGGGAAGAATTTTGACTCTGATCTAACCTGTTTTCCAAACACTGTGTTCTATATCCCATCTTTAGTTTGGCATTTACTGCTGGGATTACCATAGGCAAGCAGCTGTTCTCTGTTATAAAGAACAAAGCCAAGACTCAGTTGGAAACAATCTAAGGCTAAAATTCTGCCTTTTAAGAATAACTGAGAATCAAAGAATTAAAAAGACTTTAAAGAGTTGCTGTGAATCAATAAAATAGACAGTTTTGAATGAGTATCTGGGTTTTGATCTTCCTTAAGACTGTATTTAAATGATATTTAATAAAAAAACTATGCATTTACATTTATAAAAGTTAGTATTGTTTGGACACATATAAAAATTATGTTACTTTTTAAGAAAAATTAAATTCCAGATTTTTCAGGTTTTAAAGTATGGTGTGAACACAATCCAGTTATAGCAAATGCATTTTTTACTTCCAAATTATGCTTTGGCTGTCTCACATTTTGTTTTTACTCACTTTCTTCTCTCAACCTCAGTATTCTTATTTAACTTTTCATTGTGACACTGATGACTTTCAGCCTATTATCAAAACTATAATCCCTAACCTTGGGACAAATGGATAAACACATAAAATTATATAATCACTTTATGAGTCCCTGGAATCCTATCTTTTGAGTTCAGCTGAAGAACCTTTACTGCACCTGTAATGTTCTTTTATCCTTTGCCTGTTAAACTGCAATTCAATTTTCAAGATTTAAGTTGAGTATGTCCCTCCCTAAGTAGTATTCTCTATTTCTATCCCTCCATATAAGTTGACAATTATTATTCCCTCTAATATGCTTACACCTCCATTGGAACCATTTATTCACTTTCCTTACCTTCCTTCATTCAACATTTATTAAATAGGCATCATAAAACTAAAATGAATAGAACAATTTCAGCCCTCAAAGAATTCTCACCTCAATGATGAAACTCATAGTTTATCAAACTATGTGTTTGATGTGGTCATGTGTGATCATGTGAGGTAAGTGCTAATATATGGTAAAGGAAATGCAGTGGGAGTACAATGAAAAGGATAGTCAACATTTCTCATAAATATAATGAACCTGATTTACACACAGTTTTTCAGTTTACCAAAAACACTCCAACAACTCATCCTCATTTAATATTCACAATGTTGCCAGTTGTGTTATTAATAACAATTACACTTTACAGTGGCTAAATTCATCATTAATGAACCTGGGATTCAAAGCAATGTCTTCTAACACCAAAACCAATACTTCTCCCATACTATGCTATTTTTCTAGGCTGCTTTAAGTTGCCTTACTCATGCGCCCCCTTTCCTACTACATTGTAAGTTCCTTAGGTTAGGATACCACATTTTAAAAATTTTGTATTATCTCTCTCTGTCTCTTTCTCAATTCCCACCAAAAAAGCTGCCATGTATATGGTTGATGCTCAGTAGTATTTTTATCAAGGTTCCATATTGTATATGTCCCAAAGTACTTGACTAATCCCTAGTTGGGAAAATGGCATGAAATAATTTTATGAAGCTCCTGCAATGGGGTAGGCACTAAACTAGAAAATTAACATATATTATCTCATTTCATTACAATAACTTGAAAAGTAGAGATTTTGATTTTCATTGTAGATAGCGGACCTAACACTGAAAAAGTGAAGTAAATATGCTTAAAGGCATAACATTTATAAATGGCGGTGTTAGGTAATATATTCCAGATTAAAATCACTTTGTGGATCTTTTCTATGATTCAATGATTAACCAGGTTGATTTCTGGTTTTGAGGAATAATGTAAATATTAGCTAATGAATAATAAAGAATTGGGATTAAATTTATCCAACAAGTCATTCAACAAACATATACTGAAAGATACTGTGTGCCAGGCACTATTCCAGAAAATGTTGATATAGCAATGAGTAAAATGACATAGTCTTTGCCCTTAAAGTGTTTCCATTCTAATTAAGAGAGCAAATAATAAGCAAATCTATAAGTAAATATGTGTGCCACATGATGACAATCAATGCAATGCATATAGGGGAAATGGGATATGAAACCTAGAAAGTGTGGAGGGGAGATGTTATCATGGAACATTCATCATCAGATGAAATTTGAGTGAAACCAAAAGTGAAGAAAATCACCCATATGCTCATGCAAAGAAAAGTGTTCCAGGAAGAGGGAACACCTGCTCACACTCTGAATTGCAAAGAGCCCAAGGTTGCTAGAGCAGAAGGAAAAGTAACAGATGATATGGACCAATGATAGGGCTAAAAACACCTGAGAACCTTACAGACCATTTTGAGGGCTCTATTTTTCATGTTGTTTTTTTTTTGTTTGTTTATTTTTCAATTTTTCATAGGCTGAAATTAAATATTCTGCTTTTATCCTGAATCAAATGTAAGATACATTGTTGTAATCAAATTCAGAAGCCACGGGTTTTCCTCATTGTTAAACAATGAGAGAATTTAACCAAGTGCTATATATAAACATTAAACTGAGCTATTTTATAGACAGCAGAAATTTATTTCTCATAATTTTGGAGGCCAGAAGCCCAAGATCAGGATGCCATATGGTCAGGTCCTCATGAGTACTCTCTTCCTGGCTTGCAGGTGACACCTTCATCCCGTGTCCTCACATAGCAGAGACGCTAAGGTCTTCAGTATCTCTTATTATAAGAACACTAATGTCATCATGAGAGCCATGCCTGGCCAATGAAAGAAACTGTTTCAAGAAAAGTGTGACCAATTGTTTCAAATGTTTGGATATATAAAATATTATAAAGATCATTGCATTACTAACAGATGTATTAGCAGTGAACATGACAAGAGCAGCTTCACTGTAAGGAAAATGAAAGGCTTCTATGAATGACTTCAAGAGAGAACATGAGAGAGAATGGAGATAGTGACTTTATTACATTGCAATTTTTGACCTTCAGGCTACTGTAGTGCTAAGTGTCTAGAAATCACATTAAGATATGATAGAGTGAGAGACTAAGCTTTTACTACTTTGCTATGTGAAGAGAAATTAGTCAGATATTGTTGCCATCTATGACTTAAAATAGAACTCATTGTCATGCCCCCCCCCACACAAAACTTGATTTGGAACTCATTCTACTTATAATTAAAGGTCGTCAGTTCACTGTAAGTCATTATGTTACATTCTAGACTTACAGATATAAATCAAATAACTGAAAGAAAATAGACACTTAAAAACTAAAGCCAGCTAGAAACTTTTTCACATAGTCCACCTCAAGAGTTTACCAAGATACCATCCTGGACTCTGGGGTAGAAATATTTTATTTTACTTGATATATAATGCTAAAAGTCTTGAATATTTGGTTTTCCTGCTCATAAAGGATTAGAAACAGAATATTTGACTGAAGTTTCTAATAACAGAATACATAAAATGTGATAATTTGATCATAAAAGTGGCAAGATAATTGAAAAATTAAGTGGTAGATGTAAGGAATCAAAGAGTAGGAAAATTAGGCCCATTGGGAAGATGGAAAAACTAGTCTATATTCCTTAGAGTGGCATGAAATTAATACTACCAAAGTCATCAGTTACTATGCCAACTCTCAAGGAATCAGAGTATAGAAAATGGTATTTTCCATGTTAAATAATTTTATATTCAAATGTATTGGCTGGCATTTTTTTCTTCCTTCTTCTTGCATTCCTTTTTAATATCACTTAGATAAACTTAAGCTACCTACAAAATTGTTTGAAACTCATATTCCAACTACCTTGAATACTTGAAGAATTAGTGTATTGCTCTTAATGATATAATTACCATTTATGATTTTTAAAAGAATTCATTGTCATGCCCCCTCACCCTGCCATGTACTACAGTCACATAATGTAGATATTCACTTTTGCTTTTGCTTGCTTATTTTTTACTGCAAATTCCAACAGGAGGTAATTTGTTTTCACTAAAGTAAAATATATCAGCAGGAGATGTTTCTTGGAGTTTGAAATAAAGTGAGTCAGATAGAACCTATTTTTCATTTTTTAGTTAATTCATCAAAACCTTCAATCTCAAAACCCCTCTCACGATGAGTATCTCAGAAATAGTCACTCCAATGAGGATTCTATGTGCAAGTCATTTGTTAAAGAAGCAATTCCAGAAACAAATGAGTAAGGGAGTGGGGCATGAAATACAAAGAAAAGGTAAGATCCAGCAAGAATGGAATTTTAGCCAAAGTACCTACCTCAACTTCTTCTCACTCAGGATACCAGGAAAAGAAATTATCCTCTAATGTTTTCCCCAGTTCAACACCAGGAAGCTAAACTTCTCTACTCTCACACCAGTTATTCTGTATGTCATCTGATATGAACATTCATTTACAGGCATTTAGAGCTTCATGCAAAGAGAAAAGAAAGTACAAAGACATGCAGGTACTGGAGCAAGCATGTGTGAGCCTGGTAAAAGGATTGGAGCAGGTCTCGGCAGAGCAACAATAGTGTCTACTAATGTAAACCACAGATCTATCTTTAGCTGCTCTCATTTTCACTGCTCCAAAATCTTATTGTTCGTAAGATAGTGTCAGTTTTACCTCTGAAACGTCTTTGCTTTTTAAATTCCCATTGCCAGTGTTGTGGTTTGGAATCTTTTTGCCTCTAACCTGAATAACTACAGCTGTCTATCATTTTTAGAGGTAGTCTCTCATTTTACAGGTAGGTCTACCTGTTTCCAAATTGTTCTCTCCCTAATCACTCATCTATTTTGCATCAACATAGATGAATGATTTCCATAAAGACTATTACACAGTTACTTCTCTCTATAAAACATAGTTCGTGGGATTTATTTAATCAAAAATTTTTTTATTTCTCACCATAGCTGATAGAATGAAGTCCAACTGCCTTGTGAGTCCATGGAAGGTTTTCCAAAATCTAGACTCAACTTACCTTTCTGGTGCAGCATTTCATCATACCAACTGAGCTGCCTATAGGTAAACCATTCCCAAGACTCTTCATTCTCTGAAGAAGCCTATGAACAATTATTATCTCCAAGCCTTTATTCATTCTATTTGGTCTCTTTGGTACATTCCCACTTCTACCTTCATCTCTGTGCATTCAAGTTTCAGCTATTTTTCATGATTCAAATGAAATTCCTCTGTGATCCCTTGGTGAATCTCCAGTCAGGACTAACGACTTCTCTCCCCACTGTTTGTATTCCTACAGTATATTATGTCTAATCCTCTAATGGTATGTTCTTCTTTAGTTTACAGCATTGTTACATGTAAATCTACTCTACAAACTGTGAATTCTTTAAGACAGGTATTATGACTTATTTGCCATAAATCCCTAGCTCCTACAAAGCATTGCCTGACACATAGTGAACTCTAATAAATAATTGCAGCTTTAAATAAATAAAATATGCTTCCAATAGTTTGTGTATATGGATACGCACTTGAAATAAATGATAGTAAGGGAAAAATAAATGTAGGAAACATATCAACTACAGAAAAAGAGTATATATTTAAATTATGTATATAGACATTACTTCCTTTGGTTAAGATAAATTAATGCATGATTTATGGTTATTTCATATGCATGTTCTCCTAAACCTAACATTATAACATAGATTGTCATATGTTGAATCAGATGTTCTCATAGAAGCAATTTTCCATTTTTGTCATTGTTGTTGTTGACAAATGTCCCGAAAAATCATTCTTTCACTTTGGTTTTTTTGTTGGTAAAGATCTCATCTTGGGTTATTTTACTCATGTGAGTAAAGCCTTATTCCAGGAAAAATACATATTCAGCAATCAGAAATAGAAAAGGAATCAACTCCTTTTGGAAGCTACACACAACTGTTAAATGGGAAGGTATTTTAGCTTATATTTGATGTTCATTGTTTAAAACCATGGAACCAATGTTCTGAGTACATATTCACCAATTAATGTAAGTAGACAGATATATAAACACATTGATACATAGGTTAAGTTCCTTATGGATACTATGTGTGATAGAATTTTAATGACTTTAGATGTCTACTTAGATTGAAAATAGGAAAACAGAAAATTCCACATGCTCTGTAGTAAATGTCACTTCTACCTGAATCATATTCCTTCAGAGCCCCCTTCACGAAGTCCTTCTGCAGACAGTACTCCACAAGCTGATGGCTCTTCATCTAAAGGGTTCTCTGGCCATGAGAATATGCTTGGAGAGACATCTGCTAGAGATTTAATGCCCACAGATTAACCCACAGTCATTGAGAGCTAGAAGTTGGTGAGGGATAGAGTTTAAATATTTGTTCCTGCCAAAATCTCATGTTGAATTGTAATCCCCAGTGTTGGAGGTGGGGCCTTTTGAGGGGTGTTTGGTCATGCGGGTGGATCCCTAATGACTTCGTGCTGTCTTCATGATAGTGAGTTCTTACAAGATCTTGTTGTTTAAAAGTGTGTGGCACCTCCCCTCCCCTCTTTCTTGCTCCTGCTCTGGCCATGTGATGTTTCTGCTCCTGCTTTGCCTTCTGCCATGACTGAAGCCTCCTTGAGGCTGAGCATATGCCAGCACCATGCTTCCTGTAAAGCCTGAAGAACTGTTAGCCAGTTAAACCTCTTTTCTGTATACATTATCCAGTGTCAGGTATTTCTTTATAGCAATGCAAGAATGGCCTAATAGAGTGGGCAAATACTCCAGAATATTTGCCCTTCATTGAAGAGTTCTGATATATGTTTTTACATTCAATGTCTTGTGTGTCACTGAGAAGATAAGGCTGGGTCAACCATCATGATAACTGATGCATGACAGCATTCTTTGTTGTCTTTCCTGCCTTTTCTGACTAATCTCCACTTTCTTTTAGTGCTTCCTGGAATCACCTTGCACATAAGCTACTTTTACCCAAATCCTTGTCTCAAAGTCAGCTTTTAAGGGAATCAATACTTAGACACGTTTCTATAAAATAATACATTTCCTAATGTGGGTAACATATTTTTGAATTTAGTTTTTGATCTTAAATATGTTTTCCATATATGTTATTTATTTTTGAAGAGTAGCTATTTTACTTACAAAGTAAATTTCAATGTGTATATAAATTATTACATTTTGCCAAACTGAACTACACACACACACACACACACACACACACACAAACATACACACATACTCAAATATACATTATATACTTGAATTTAACTTTGAACTAAATTAATAACTTGTTTTATTGATATTTATCTTTCTTTTCATCTTCAGGCTCATAGAAACAACTTTCTTATATTATATACTTTATTATTTTCTGTTTCTTTCTTTTTGATGAAAACATCAAAACTCTCCTTACAATCACATTTCTTGCAATTTGCTATAGTAGTTATCATTTGTAGCTTGAAAGGCATATTTAGGTAGAAAATGTCTTATAATATTTTGGCTTCTTGTTGCTCAATTTCATTAAATTCAAACCATATTTTCCATATGCTCTTTTGATATTTAGCATTGTATCCTCACTGAATCATGTATGTGACATTGTTTTATCCCAATATAACTATTATTATTAGATTATCCTCTAATTGTAGTGGTTAACCTTTCCCTAAATCTATTTATACAAAATTTGTAATCATGCAAAGAGAGAAAAATATAGAGGAATATAAAGAAGTGGTTTGAGTCTTAAATGTTTGAATGTTAGAATTGACTATTCAATAAAAGGAATTTCTAATTAAAAAAAAACTAAATAGATGGTTTTGTAGCTTCTATTTCAGTTTAAACTTTTTTTCTGGTAATTTTATAATTTCAGATTAAGATCACACTGAGCATTGACATAATCCATTTACTTTTTTTTAATAGAGGAAAAAATCTTGCTGTCAAAAAATACATTCAGTTCTTTTCAGTCTTTCTAAATCATTTCTACAGATCAACTCATTTTTATTTTTCCCCTGAAGTTTTGAAATAGATCTAAAATCCAATTGTGAGTTTCCTTGAAATACATGTTCTGACACATCCACAACTATCCATGCATTCACTAGTTTCATTCTACATATACTGAGCAAATTTATATACAACTCCTTTTAGCCATGTAAAGAATAATGAAATGTGATTCCTGCTTCTACATAGGTTATGATCCATTAATGATAAACTGGCACATGAAAAGCTAGTCTAAGTACTGCCATGTACAAACAAAAGAACCTGAAAACGAAATAAAATAGTAAGAATTCTTTTTAACTGGGAAAGAGATAAGAACTCACAAAAGAACAGGTACTTGTGATAGCACTAGAAAATCAACAGAATTTTATAAAGTAGAGTGAGTAAGGGGGGCATTCTAAGGAGATAAAAGCAGAAGCCAAGATAGGGAGGTGAAAGGAGACAGCCTGAAAGAAGGGTGAGTAATTTGATGTGGTTTAGGCATGGTTATTTAAATGGAGAGAAGAAATGCGAAGTAGATGTGACCAAGTGTAGTGTGATATAACATTGGAGATCTTAGAGGAATTTAATTTTAGAATCAATCCATCGAAGTCAGACTACTTACTGAATAGCCTAAATACTTTTCCAGAATATGAGACAGTTGAAGTAATTCTTGAGATTGCTGGAATGATGTGAGATATTACAAATGGGATGGATGAGATACAGAACATGGCTGAGCTTGTTTGCTAGCTGAAATCAACCCTTCTATTTTTTGGAGAGAATATGGAAGACCATAGATCTATCCAACATCATTAAAGTTAGTTAAAATCACTTGTTGCAAAATAATTACAGTCCTCTAGTTGTTCTGTTTGCCTCCTTTGAGTGACCTTTGAGCAACATATATATTATATATATATATATATGCACACATATGCACAGAGATGAACATATATATATATATTTATATGTGTGAAATGTGTGTGTGTGTGTGTGTATATATATATATATATATTTGCCAAAATTCATAATATTGGTTACATTTAGACAGGTTCTACTTCGTCTTATGATAAAAGTGATGTAAATTGATTTATTTAATAAAGAGATAGAAAATATCATTTTTTTATTTTCAATTTTCAGAAAAAATAAGAAAAAAGATACCCAACAGTTCAGTCAGTTCGCAGCAGGTACTTGTTTGATGCTGACTAGTGGCCTCAAGTGTGTCCTGCCCCAAATTCTAACATTAGAAAGTATGTCACGACACTCAAAATGCTGACATCACTAGTTAATATCAAGGACTAAAGCACAATTTACTCTTATCACTTGAGACATCCAACAAAGGTTAAGAGGCAAAGAAAAAAAGGTTCATCATCTAGTATATCACATGTAGTACTGTCGTAATTATTTCCCAGTTGTTTTTCCCTACTGTATATATTAAAGTATGAGCACTTTACTGAGATTATCTGAGTTCAAGTGTCACAAGCATATCCAAATTCTCAGTGGCCTAACATAGGAACAGTGCATTTCTTACTCCAATAATAGTCTAATGCTGGTAGGCAGAGGGTTGGGAAATCTCTTCTATATCTTTATTTAGGGACTTAGACTCATTTCATTTATTAACTTTTTTCCATCCCTTGGATTTTTGAGTTCTCCACTGAATGCTTTCCAATAAGCCAGAAGATGACGGATGAGAGAGAGTACACAAAGAATCTCATGAGAATAGTTTCATGAGCTTTAGGCCAGACCTTCCACACATGTTCCAATGGCCAGAACTCCATTGCATAATTCCACCTAACTGCAGATAAATCAGAAATGTAGTCTAGCCATGAGCCAAGGAGAGAAAAAGGTAATGGGATTTGGTTAACTTGTATCATCTTTAAGTGAGACGTGGCCGCTGTCATAGAATGCTGAGATCTCGAATATTGGGAATAAGACAAAATTGACTCGATACTGGTCAGAAAGTGGTGTTAAGTTACAGCTAGTCTTCTTTAAGAGAGATGGGATGCTGCAAACCCAGAAAGATAAACTCAGATTATCGCCTGAGAAAATCTACCAGGGGAGACAGAAACATACAAAAGCACAACATACACAATGAAAAGTTGAATAGACTGAAGGGTCTTACTGGAAAAAAAAAAAAAAGACTGGAAAGGCTAGAATGTAAAAAAAAGAATTAGATTTAATATCTTGGATTTTCAATATAAAGTTATAAACAATGGGAAGATGGCTGAATAGGAGCAGCTCTGGAATGCGGTTCTCAGTGAGAGACATTCTGAAGGTGAGTGATACCTGCATTTCCAACCGAGGTACTAGATTCATGTCGATGGGACTGTTGGACAGTGGGTGTAGCCTAAGGAGGGCAAACCGAGGCAGGGTGGGGCATTGCCTCACCTGAGAAGGGCAAGGGGCTGGAGGAACCCCCTCCTACACAAGGAAGGCCATTGGGGACTCTTCTGGACAATCTAGCACTCTGGCTCAGATACTGCACTTTTCCCATGGTCTTTACAGCCCACTGACCAGGAGATTCCTGCCAGTGCCAACAACACCAGCTCTGCAGGTTTCCAAAAAAAAACTGAGTGGTCCTTTTAGCCAGTGCCACGAGTTTCCAGCATAAAACTAGGAGGCCATTTTAGCCCACACTGGGAACGCCTACAAGACAGAACTGCCCATTCCCCTGAAAAAAGGGGGAGCTGAAGGCAGGGAACCAAGTGATCTGGCTCAGCGGGTCCCACCACCACAAAGACAAGTAAACTGAAACCCACTGGCTTGAGATTTGTGCAGCCAGCACAGCAGTTCGAGCTGAACGTGGGACTGTCAAACTTGGTGGGGGTAGGGGTGTCCGCCATTACTAAGGCAGTTCTAACCTTGCTTGTGTAAACAAAATTGCAAGGAAGTTTACTCAGCAGCCGGGTGCAGCCCATGGCAGCTCAGCAACAGCAACCCTTCTGCAGACAGACTGTAATTGGATGGACTCCCTCCTTGCTAGGCAAGGCAACTCTGAAAAATGGCAGCAGCCCATCAGGAACTTATAAATAAAGCCCCACCTTCCAAGGACAGAACACCTGGGAAGAGGGGCGGTTATGAGTTCCACTGCAGGAGACTTAAACGTCCCTGCCCAGCAGCTCTGAACAGAACAACGGAGCTCCCAGCACTGCACTTGAGCTCTGATAAGGAACGGTCTGCCTTGTCAAGTGGCTCCTTGGCCCCTGTATATCCAAAGAGGCACTTGATAAAGGAGAGCCCTAGCTGACATCTGACAGGTACCCTTCTGGGATGAAGCTACCATAGGAAGAAACAGGCAGCAATCCTTGCTGTTCTGCAGTCTCTGCAGGTGATTCCCAGGCAAGCAGGGTTTGGAGTGGACCTCCTACTGTCAGAAGGAAAACGAAAAAACAGAAGGAAATAGCTTCAACATCAACAGAAAGGACGTCTACTCAGTGACCTCATCCAAAAGTCACCAACTTCAAAGACCAAAGGTAAATAAATCCATGAAGATGGGAAGAACCCAGTACAAAAAGGATGAAATCACCAAAAACCAGAATGCCTCTCCTCCTCCAAGGGGTCACCACTCCTTACCAGCAAGAGAACAAAACTGGATGAAGAATGAGTCTGATGAATTGACAGAAGCAGGCTTCAGAAGGTGTGTAATAACAAACTTCTCTGAGCTAAAGGAACATGTTCTAACACAATGCAAAGAAACTAAGAACATTGAAAAAAGATTAGACGAAATACTAACTAGAATAAACAGCTTAGAGAAGAACATAAATGACTTGATGGAACTGAAAAACATGGCACAAGAACTTCATGAAGCATACACAAGTTTCAATAGCCAAATAGATCAAGCAGAAGAAAGGATATCAGAGATTGAAGATCAACTCAATGAAATAAAATGAGAAGGCAAGATAAGAGAAAAAAGAGTGAAAAGAAATGAGCAAAACCTCCAAGAAATATGGGATTATGTGAAAAGACCACACCTACATTTGATTGGTGTACCTGAATATGACAGAGAGAATGAATCCAAGCTGGAAAACACTCTCCAGGATATTATCCAGGAGAACTTCCCCAACCTAGCAAGGCAGGATAACCTTCAAATCCAGAGAACACAGAGAACACCACAAAGATACTCCTCAACAAGAGAAACCCAAGGCACATAATTGTCAGCTATACTAGGGTTGAAATGAAGAAAAAATGCTAAGGGCAACCAGAGAGGAAGGTTGGGTCACCCACAAAGGGAAGCACCATCAGACTCACAGCAGATCTCTCTGCAGAAACCCTATAAGCCAGAAGAGAATGGGGCCCCAACATCCTTAAAGAAAATAACTTTCAACCCAACCCAGAATTTCATATCCAGAGGAACTAAGCTTCATAAGTGAAGGAGAAATAAAATTATTTACAGACAAGCACTTGCTGAGAGATTTCATCACCACCAGGCCTGCCTTATAAGGGTTCCTGAAGGAAACACTAAACATGGAAAGGAACAACCAGTACCAGCCACTGCAAAAATATGCCAAATGGTAAAGACCATCTACACAATAAAGAAATTGCATCAACTAATGGGCAAAACAACCAGGTAATATCAAAATGCCAGGATCAAATTCACACATAACAATATTAACCTTAAAATTAAATGGGCTAAATGCCCCAATCAAAAGATACAGACTGGCAAATTGGTAAAGAGTCACAACCCATCACTGTGCTATATTCAGGAGACCCATCTCATGTGCAAAGACACACATAGACTCAAAATAAAAGGTTGGAGGAAGATTTACCAAGCAAATGAAGAGCAAAAAAAAGCAGTAGTTGCAATCCTAATCTCTGATAAAACATACTTTAAACCAACAAACATCAAAAGAGACAAAGAAGGGTATTACATAATGGTAAAAGGATCAATACAACAAGAAGAGCTAACTATCCTAAATATATATGCACCCAATACAGGAGCACCCAGACACATAAAACAAGTTCTTAAAGACCTACAAAGAGACTTAAACTCCCACACAATAATAAAGGGAGACTTTAACACTCTACTGTCAAGATTAGACAGATCAACAAAACAGAAAATTAACAAGGATATCTAGAACTTGAACTCAGATCTGGACCAAGCAGACCTAATAGATAGCTACAGAACTCTCCACCCAAAATCCACAGAATATACATTCTTCTCAGAACCACATCACACTTACTCTAAAATTGACCACATAATTGGAAGTCAATCACTCCTCAGCAAATTCACAAGAACACAAGTCATAACAACCAGTCTCTAAGACCACAGTGCAATCAAATTAGAAGTCAGGATTAAGAAACTCACTGAAAATCATACAACTACATGGAAACTGAACAACCTGCTCCTGAATGACTACTGGATAGATAATGAAATGAAGGCAGAAATAAAGATGTTCTTCGGAACCAATGAGAATGAAGACAAAATGTACCAGAATCTCTGGGACACATTTAAAGCAGTGTCTAGAGGAAACTTATAGCACTAAGTGTCCACATGAGAAGTGAGGAAAGATCTAAAATCAATATCCTATCATCACAATTAAAAGAACTAGAGGAGCAAGATCAGAGAAATTCAAAAGCTGGCAGAAGACAAGAAATAACTAAGATCAGAACAGAACTGAAGGAGATAGAGACACAAAAAACCCTTCAAAATGAGTCTAGGAGCTGTTTTTTAAAAAAAAAAAATTAACAAAATAGACCAATAGACTAATAAAAAAAGAGAGAAGACTCGAATAGATGTAAATAAAAATGATAAAGGGGATATCACCTGCAATTCCACAGAAATACAAACTACCATAACAGAGTTCTTTAAACACCTCTATGCACATAAACCAGTAAATCTAGAAGCAATGGATAAATTCCTGGACACTTACACCCTCCCAAGTCTAAACCAGGAAGAAGCTAAATTCCTGAATAGACCAAAAACAAAGTCTGAAGTTGAGGCAGCAATTAATAGCCTACCAACGAAAAAAGTACAGCACCAGACAGGTTCACAGCTGAATTCTACGAGACACACAAAGAGGAGCTGATACCATTTCTACTGAATTGATTCCAAACAATACAAAAAGAATGAATCCTCCCTAACTCATTTTAATGAGACCAGCATCATCCTGATACCAAAGCCTGGCAGAAACAAAACTAAAAAAGAAAATTTCAGGCCAAATCCATGATAAACATTGAGGTGAAAATCTTCAAGAAAATACTAGAAAACCAAATCCAACAGCACATCAAAAAGCTTATCCATCACAATAAAGTAGGCTTCATCACGGGATGCAAGGCTGGTTTGACATATGCAAATCTATAAACATAACCCATCACATAAACAGAACCAAAGACAAAAACTACATGATTATCTTAATAAATGCAGAGAAGCCCTTCGACAAAATTCAACAGCCCTTTATGCTAAAAACTCTCAATAAAGTAGGTATCGATGGAATGTATCTCAAAATAAAATCTATTTATGACAAACCAATATCATACTGAATGGGCAAAAACTGGAAGCATTCCCTTTGATAACTGGCACAAGACAAGGGTGCCCTCTATCACCACTCCTATTCAACATAGTATTAGAAGTTCTGTCCAGAGCAATCAGGCAAGAAAAAGAAATAAAGGGTATTCAGTTAGGAAAAGAGGAAGTCAAATTGTCTCTATTTGCAAACAACATGATTGTGTAATTAGAAGACCCCATCGTCTCAGCCCTAAATCTCCTTAAGCTGATAAGTGACTTGAGCAAAGTCTCACAAAACAAAATCAATGTGCAAAAATCACAGGCATTCCTATACACCAATAACAGACTAACAGAGAGCCAAATTAGGAGCGAGCTCTCATTCACAATTGCTACAAAGAGAATAAAATACCTAGGAATACAACTAACAAAGGATGTGAAGGACCTCTTCAAGGAGACCTACAAACACTGCTCAAGAAAATAAGAGAGGACACAAACAGATGGAAAAATATTCCATGCTCATGGTTAGGAAGAATCAATATCATGAAAATGGCCATACTGCCCAAAGTAATTTATAGATTCAATGCTATCCCCATCAAG
>CAUYQU010009862.1:0-20033 GCA_963574635.1 Cheracebus regulus
TTATTGGTATAAATAAATGTTACCAGCTTTAAACGTGGCAGGTGGTAACCACAAAAACAGAATCAAATTTCTACAAGTAAACCAGTAAATAAAAAATTTTTTCCTGATTGTAATAAATAATAAAAAAAAAAAAAAAAAAAAAAACACTTTCCAAAAACAAAAAAAACACGACAAGGTATGGCATCACAGGCCTTGTTAAACTAAAGATACTTAATTATCTGAAGTGATGTGATTATAAGAATTCAAAAGACAGTGGGATAGCATGGGAATTTAATCTGGGGTCAACAAACTTTTTCTGTAGTAGGCCAGATAACAAATATTTTAGGCTATGTAGGCTACATAGTCTCTGTTGCAACTATTTAAATTTGCTTTTGTAGCAAGAAAGCACCCATACACAATATATAAATGAATGATTATGGCTGAGTTCCAATACAACTTTATGGATGCTGAAATTTACATTTCATATAATCTATATGTAGCATGAAACAGTATTCTTCTTTTGTTCTTTTCAACCCTTTAAAAATGTAACAAGTGTTCTTATCATATGGGTGATGTCAAAATTTGGCCCATAGATCATAGTTTGGTAACTTCAGGTCTAAATCATCATAGAACTGCAGGAAATACAACACTGGTGGATAATAATAGTTATTTATGTTAATGAGTCTTTTTAAAATTGAATTGTAAGATGCTTGCAAGTGAAGAGGGTAAAGCTGCTGGATGTACTTATTTTCATTTGTTATTTGTTTATATGACTATCTTCACCCAGATACATCAAGAGAGCTCAACTCTACCTAAAATAGTTAGGGCCTTCAAAACTAATACAGTCATTCAAAATCACTTAATTGAGCACCAACATATACCAGGCACTGTCCTGGGTGCTGGAAAGCCGGTAGTGAATGAAAGAGACAAATTATCTAACCTCAAGAAGTTTACCTTTCAGGATGGTGTCTTAGGACCAGTTCCGCATAAGAAGAATCTGAGGTTTGGATTCTTGTACAAGTAAATGGCAAAGTGCTCTCAGGAGGAGGGGAATGGGGAAGCAGGAGAAGGCACAAGAAAAAAAAAAACTAAGCAAGAATATGGACTTAGCTTCAGATTAGTGTTAAATTTATCTCACGGAGAAAATCTGAAGTAGAAACTGTACCACAATTAGCTGTATTTTGAGGCAAGGGGGCTAGACTTTGGTACTCCTGTCACTTGCCCTAGAGGCACCTCCTATTTGACCTGAGGGTAATTCTCCCAAGACAGGGAGATAGGAAGACACCTGAGTGATCATTAGAGAGATCTGGGCATGGAACTAACATCATCCACTACAGAAGGGTGACAAACAATAAATACAGATATTAAACATTTTAATATGTCAGGTAGAGACATGGCTTTGTGGCTAGAGGAAGATAAAGAAAGATATTAGTAGAAGGATTTATTACTCTTTTAGATCAAGTGGTCAAGGACGTCGTCTGTGATGACATGAAATTTCAGAACAGACATGAGGAAACTGAGTCCCAGTCATGCAATTATCCGAGGGAAGAGAAGATTTAAATCAAGACAGAATTGGCCTTGGAATGTTCTAGAATGTGTGAGAAGTGGGATGTGGCTGAAGTGTTAAGGATGAGTGGAGAGGTAAGAACTGAGGCTAGATAAAAGGGGTCATGACAGATTATACAGGGGCCTTGAAGAGCATTGTAATGTGTTCAGATCTTACCCTAAGAAACAAAAGCACCACAAGCCACAAGTATGTGCATCATACTTGTAGAACCAGACCGGCTCTCAAAAACCATCTGGTCTAACTTCTCAATTTTAGAGGTCTGTACAGTGGAAAATCTCACTGAAGATAAAAGACAACGATACAGTTCTAAAATGTATGGAAAGTGACTTCCCACTTAATACATTTGAAGAAAATGCTGCTATAAATATTTGAACTGTTTCTACATATTCTGTTTCTTTAAGTCCTGAATCTTAATGTCATCCCATCAATGGCAAAACTGTGAGAGGATGAGAGACAGCTGGCTGATACATAGAGGATGTAGGCTCACTGTCTGATGTTGGCTTGGCATTTATTCTAGTTGTAATTTCAGCATGTTGGGGAAGGGAAATAGTGATAATAGTTTCAAGGAAGTGAGGCATATTTTCTTTATGTGCAGTGGTCAGCATGTAAAGTCTATAGTCACCAAGATGACTATAGATCCATAAATTGTTATTTCCACCAAATCCAATTTAAAATAGTTTATGCTTAAGTTGACAAATAAAAAACAAAAGACAATTCCTGGAAGATAATTATTAAGTAGTTATAAAGCGATTTAAAAATAACACCGCACATAAATTCCCATTAACAATATTGGTATCTTGTGACTTCTATTAGTTTGAAAGAAATATTCCACTTCATATTAGTACTGGACCTCATAGAAATATTTATTAGTGGGTTGAGCTCTCTGCTGTTGTTGTTGTTGAATGTATAGTAACTATACCCAATGTTTCTAATATTTCAAAATTATTTTTTATGCTCCAATCCAAAGTCATATCTTGTTTTCTTGAAAGAGAATTTCTTACATTTCCAGCTCTACCTTAAATGGTCCATATCTTTACTTTGATGTCAATTCTCCTATATGCAAGCTTCTGATCTTAATTCTGCTTCCTGATTCTTTGCTATTAAAAACTTCTCAATGTGGTGATTACCCCTGACTGAGGAGATGTCCTTGAAACAGAAGCTTAATTTTTATCTCCTGTGTCATACTCCTTCTTCTTCCTCTTTTTAAATATGTTGAGCTACCAATAACATCAAAAAGAAATTTAAGCCAAAGTGAAGCATTTGGAGGAATTAAAAGTTTTAACTGAACATCTTTATATATCTTAGTTTAATTAAATCTATAATTAAAACAGCATTGAAGCATACATCTTGAAAAGATCACAGATTAGAAATTCAGTTCTTTCCTGAAATTACAATAATATATACATATTCTAATATCTAGGTGAAACAAAGACATTTCAAAATGTGTTAAGTTCACTGACCTTAGGAAAAAAATAATATATTTCTGATAAATAACATCACAGCATATTTAGCTTAATTTACATAAATATGCTTTTTAAAAATAAGTAGAATATTTCAGTGTGATGGAACATTTATTCCACTTGCTTACAGTTAAAGAATGTTGTTTGTCTTATTAATAAATTATATCCATTCTATATTTAGAGTTAGTAAATTTAAAAATATATAATTTAAACATAGTCTGGCATTCCCTACCTTAAGAGGTCAAGTGTAATTCTTGTGAAATAACCTATAAAACTGTATCCATTCTATCTGTATTTAGAGTTAGTAAATTAAAATAAATGTAATATAAACATAGTCTGGCATTCCCTACCTTAAGAGGTCAAGTATGGTCCTTATGAAATAACCTGTAATATAATTGGTGAGGAAGCATGGCCTATGTCTGCTCAGGTTTTAAATTTCAAATAGAATCAACTCTCTAACTGTTACTCTCTTCTGTGCAGAAACACTTGCTCTCAGCAGGATTCTTTAATTAGGAAAAGAAATGTTTCTGCAAAAGGCTCTTACTGATTATACTGTAAAATGCTTTTGGGGGGAAATTGCTTTAAATTACTGGCACTAAATACATTTGGATCTGCATGTCAAATGCACATACTAATTTCATTCTTGTATAGTCAAGAGATACACGCATAAGTGGACCTAAAATGGATAGAAGATAAAACTTCGGTCAGAATATCATCTATTGGTTTCCCTGCACAGCACTTATTCGCCCTTTCTGGTAAAGAGACATCAACTTCTTTGGAATGCTACCAGTCTTCATAACACACAAGAGGACCACCAATTAAATAACTGCACCCTTCTAGCCAAGGTATAGCCCTTTGACTCAAACGAGGCTGCCTCAATTCTCTGACCTGGGGGTAAATTTTGAACAGAGTACCATAAAGGTAGAAAACAATTAGAGGCAATTCATCTTATGTACAAACACCTCATAATTGTCCCTTAGTTCCTGCTCAATCCTTGATTCCCATTTTTTTCTAACATATCACTATTTGGGTTCCTTTTTTTGTGACTAAGCTGACTTGTATACTCCTAATAAATTCTTTTTTTTTTTTTGGCTTTAGTTAGCCAGAATCAACTTTTGTTACTTACGACCAAAGATCCCTGACTAATGAAAGCTCATAAAAATGATAAAATATTCCATGTTCAAAAGCATGTAAATTGAAATGTTTGAAATGTTTCCAATACCAAATAAATTAAAATTGACACATAAAGATGAACCATAAATTTTAAGTTCGGAAGTACAATAACAGACAGGCAGGTGATTATGAAATGGATCAATGATAACATCCTAGCAAGATGAAAAATGAGCAATTTTTATTGCCTACCTGAAGGTGTTAGAAAATACATTAATATTACACAAAGGAGAAGTGTAAAGCCTCTAGTAAAAAGGGGTGCAGAAAGGGCTAAATTTGGAGAATCTTTCATGTTGATCCCAGGGGTTTTCCTAAAATAATTTTCCTGATCAATTATCTTTAACGATGGTTCCACTCTCTAGGACTACATATTTTGCTTTGCATGTGTTCTAAGCTTTACTGCATTCCTCAATGCATTTATAAACTCCAGTTGGGAAGGGATTATGATTACTATGTTTTCTATATCTGATAGAGTGATTATTCATAATTTGTATTTCTTTAACACTTAATACACATACACACACACACACAAATATATATGCACACATCTAGGGGCAATTTTATCTCTAAAACTTCCCCTAGTGATTAGCTAGCTGCTATTAAGACATTATTTCAAAAGAACTGGGGGTCTCGCAAAGCATATGCCCCACCATCCCTGCTCCATCTCCTAGACATACTAATTCAACCTAAGACTGACTACAAGTTTATGATGAGAAAAATCTTATTTTACTAAAAGCCTTTTATAAAAGCAAATTAACTTTTTTTGCCATAATTTCAAAAGAGCATCCACATATTTTTAGTCACATAAAATTTATGTTTCAGGACAACACCTGAATTATAGAAACTTCCATAACAAACTATTTACATCTTTGAAAACAAAATTTATTTATATTTAAGATCCAATATCTTTATAAAATTATAGAAAATATAGAAGAGAATTTAGCATAATAGTTGAATAAAGCATCCTACAAAGCCTGTGACATGCCTAAAAAGAAATGCACACAATAAAATACGTAGTGAATTATGGAGATTAAAAATCTCCATACCAGAAGGAAAAAAGAGGATTAGGCCACATGAGCCGAACTACTTAGTCTCTGCTGTTGTGTATGCATACTACTCAATGACAAAGGTTGTTATGAATAGTCTGGTGATCAGGATAAAGAGGAGAATATGATCAATTTTATTTTTCAGGATACTACTCTCACGACCACAAACGATTGCACAGCCTTGCTTGAGTATGTCTAAATCGCCAATTGCTCAGCTCAAACTCATTGTTTCCATGAGGAAATGCAAACCCAAGTCATTAGATTACCCACATTTGAAGAGACAATTGAGTTACAAATTTTCAATGTGAAATCTTCCACACTGAAACTTGGAAATTAATTCAGATCTGGGAGGTTAAAAGTACTTAGGGGCAGGGCATGGTGGCTCACATCTGTAATCCCAGCACTGTGGGAGGCTGAGGTGGATGGATCACTTGAGGTCAGGAGTTTGAGACCAGCCTGGCCAACATGGTAAGATCCCGTTTCTACCAAAAAAGAAAAAAAAAATACAACAATTAGTTGGGCATGGTGGTGCATACCTGTAATCCCAGTTACTTGGGAGCTGAGGTGGGAGAACCACTTGAACCTGTGAGGTGGAGGCTACAGTGAGCAGAGATCATGCCATTGCATTACAGCCTGGGCAACAGAGTCAGACTCTGTCTTAAAAAAAAAAATAAAGAGTATTTAGGTCTAAGATCAAACTACCTTAGCTTATGCCTTGGCTTTATCTTTAACTATTTGTTTGATCTGAGGTATAACAAGCATTCTCTCTAAATGTCATCTAGAAAAAAAAAAGGATAAAAATAACATCAACCTCATAAGGGTTTAGTGAGGATTTCAGTGAGATATAGCAGTGTCTGATATATGTTAAGCACATACTACATATTATTATTACTTAAAACAATGTGCTGTAAAACCAAAATATATCTGCAGTGGTGGTATAGTACATTAGCTGAGATATCTGATTTCTAATTATTGCTAGTGTCCAGAAAAAAAAATATGGATCTCATAGAACACTTTCTTCTTTATATCTAAAATAATATTTTGTATTGTACAACCTCATACAGATTATGCAATATATAAAGTAGATATAACTTATGAGTCTTCAATGTGACTCATTCCTCACTCTTTCCCAAGTCCCACGTTTCTCTCAGTCAAAATTAATCTTAACAAAAAAATCAAGTAGTCACGAACCTTGCCATAATATTAGAAGACAGTGTATGACAATCATCATTAAGAACTTGATGTCAAATATATCAACTTGTCTCTGACACAGATTTTTCTCTAAATGAAATCTACTGTCCTTCAAGTCATATATTTATAAGAGTTTTTTTTAATGTACATATTACTACTATATTATCCCCAAATCTAAATAGGTGAGATCTAACGTTGACCTTTCTAATATATTATTAAAATTACAGACAGTTATGCTTTTGTAGTTTCTTCCCAAAAATTAAAAAGTGGGTTTGTCTGACATTTTAGAACCCCAGAAGAGATAGGAAACCTATCTCAATTCCATCTTAAGCTTCAGTTTCCCACAGCAAAATCCCTTGAGGAATAGTTTCTGTATTTTCCTCCCTTTGACTTCTGGAATGCAAATCAGGGCTCTACCTCAGACAGGTTCCAGTTACTACAAAGAAAGTTTCATATCATCAAAATATTTAATTTATGTTCCAAATTACCTCATTTCAACCCTCCTAAGGATGACTCCTGTTCTGAAAAAAACAAAGAAAAGAAAAAAAAAACAGTTCAAGGGATGTTTATCTGAGCAGGTTGTGCTGCCTTGCTACAATATGATTTTTATTGAAAATTTATATTCTGAGGGTTCATAAGGATGCATTGTGCAAAGAGTAAAAGATATTAATTACCTCTTCAACTTGTCAGGTTCTGAAAATACATGAATTACACACACATCAATTAGCAATATATAACACCAAAGAACAGGACCTAGCCTAAGGATTTAACCTTCTATGATATGCCTAACTTCAATATAAGGTGTCAAGGCACAAATACACATATTAAAGTGTATAAACAAATATAATCAGAAACCTAGTGTTAAGAATAGGGTATGTTTTTACCTTGCTACTTCATATTTCTCTGCTCTACTAACTGCATGCAAACCCTTTAAAACCCATAATTAACTTCTCCAAATACTGACTAGTTCACTGCACTCTTCCTGCCTGTATTTGAATATAAAAGATAAACGGGACACGGTTTGCCAGTCTACAGAAAATGCACAGCCAAGCTACACAAGCTGCCACATAATTTATGGTTAGGATCAAATGAAATGATATATGACACCTATACAATTAGTTCAGACACAGTTGAAAGAATGTTAATAAATCAAAAGTTAATAAACTTTTTTAAGATTCATAAAAACAATGACCAAATATATCACCCTGTAGAAAACTGCATATTGTGATTTTAGGGAAAATAAATGAGATACATTCTTAGCGGTCATTATTGTCACCTATTCTGTCATTGGTATTTTTACTCTAAACACTTCCCAGGTATCCATGAAAATAATTACACTTCTTTCATTAAAAAATGATGTCATCACTTTATAGAACACAATTATCTATACACATTAAAAGCTTCCAGTTGAGTTTATTAAATTCTTGCAAACACATCTATTGTAATGCAAATTATAGAATATAAAGATATTCTAGAATTTCTGTCTACAAACCAAGCTTACTGAGAAAACTCTGCATATTATAATGGGATAATTCCCCCCACTTAATTTATTCTGAGGGGATAAATTAGAGGGTGAAATTAAGAGACATTTCTCCTTCATAAATGTAAATAAAATAAATTATAAATAATATTTTCTTTTAATTTTATCTAAATTATCAACTAAAATGTTTGAGATTAAAGTACATTTTAGGATAGTTCAAAATATTATTGCTTCACTCATTTCAAATAATGGAGCTATCCACAAATATAAGAAAAGTAAAATAGGGAAAAGATCACTGTTTCATAAGAGAATATTCCAAATCATCGTTTAGCTTGGTTACAATTTTATATCTCTAAATTTGAATAATCTTAAAAAAAATTAAAAGATTTATAGGGTATCTTCTTTTTAAAGGTTGTATTTGACATTGTGAACAGTGATTGTTAATCATTCTACATAAAGTTTTTAAATAACATTGTGTTATGCCTGACTGATAATGTAAAAGCTCTATAATTATAAGCAATAACAAGATACTATCAAATTGCAAATATAATTGTAAGCCTTTATTTATTTACTTATTTATATATCTATCATTTTTATAAATTTAGGATGTACAAATGCAGTTTTGTTACATGGATACATTGTTTAGTGGTGAAGTCTTGGCTTTAGTGTAACTACAACCCAAATAATGCACACTGTACCCATTAGGTAATTTTTCATCCCTCAAAGCCTTCCCACTCTTCCAGTTTTCTGAGTCTCCAGTGTCTATTATTTCATTCTCTATGTCCACGTGTATGCATTATTTAGCTCCCAATTATAATTGAGAACATTTGACATTCTTTTTCTGAGTTATTTCACCTAACTTAAGATAATGGCCTCCAGCTCTATCCTTGTTGCTACAAAAGACACGATTTCATCCTTTTTTATGGCTGAGTAGTATCCCATTATCGTATATATACCACATTTTCTTTACTCAGTTATCTATTGATGGGCACTTAGATTCATTCCATATCTTTGCTATTGTAAATATTGTGTAATAAATATAAGAGAGAAGGTATTTTTTGATATAATGATTTCTGTTCCTTTGGATAGCCAGTAGTAGAACTGCTGGATTCAATGGTAGTTCTATTTTTAGTTATTTAAGCAATCTACATACTGTTTTCCATAGAAATTGTACTGATTTACATTCCCATGCACAGTGTATAATAGATCTTTTTTCTCCACATCATCACCAACATCTGTTTTTTTTTTTTTTTTTTTTTTTTTTTTACTTTTAATGATAGCCATTCTAACTGGTGTAAGGTGATACCACATTGTGATTTTAACGTGCATTTCTCTGATTGGTGATATTGAACATTTTTTCATATGCATGTTGTAAATTGCCTATATAATTAATTCAGCTTTTTCTCAGTTATGTCAGATCAAGGGAACAAAAATAAAATAACAATTTAGAAAAACTTATATAATAAGATTAGGTCTACATAATCTATACATTAAATTCTATATAAGATTTTCCCCCAAACCCTTAGAAAATACATACATTTTACCATAATAGAAGATACTTTAAAAAGCAACAATTTAAAAATTGGAGCCAGTAGAGTCCATAATTTCTGATCACAGTACATTAAAGAAAACACTAATAAATTTAGAAAAGAAACAAAAAATATTACCATCAATTGGAAATGGAAGACTCTTAATCAATTATTTAGTTCTTTTAAACTGCAGAATATTAATATACTTCCGATCAGAATATTTTGGAGAGAAACCAAAGAGTTATCAGAATATAAATTAGGGCCTTAAAGTCCATATTAATGAAGAAGAAAAATTTAAAATAAATGAATTAAACATCTAACTAAGTTAGAAAAAAATACAAACTTAGAGAAAGCAGAAGAATTTTAAAATGATAAAAACATAAACTGATGAATAATAAAACATATAGAGATGATAAAAGAAATAAAAGTAAGTTGAAAGAAACAATCACAGACAATCCTTTAAATAATCTAATCAAGAAGTAAGTGGGAGGAGGAAGGATGGAAGCATAAAGTAAAAAAAAAAAAAAAGATAAAAGATAAATAATAGACACTATAAAAAACCTTAAGTGGACCTAGAGTGCTTTCCAGTAATCCTACTCTAAAACCTAATCATATTTTTTTTCACTCTCTTAAGAAACTATTTCACCTCTTCTAGACTCAAACCTCCAAGTCCTCTCTCAATGGATGCCCTTCCTCCCTACTTGACAGAAGAAATTGAGGCAACCAGAAAAGAACTTCCACCAACTCCCCAATCATATCTTCCCACCTATCACCATCTCTGCTGATATCCTTTAACATTTCATTAACTATCACAGAAAAAACAATGTACTTTCCTACTAAAGCCATTCCATATCTTCCCACTAAAATTACTCAAAGACGTTACTCCAGGAAGTCTCATTCCTCTCTCATAAATCACAAATGTATGGTTCTCAAATAGATTATTTCCATCAGCATGTGTCATTAAAAACATCCTGATATTCCGTCTGAAGGAAAAGAAAACTTGCTTTCTCTTAACCCCACTTTACTCATCAGCTACCACTTGTTTTTATCTTCCCATTTTTAGTAAAATTCCTTGAAACAAACGCTTTATATTTGAAATCTATTCTCCTACTCTTCTTCTTTTAAAATCACTGAAACCTGGATTTTGCCCACCCTGTGTCATTGGAAAGTTGCAAAAAAACTGCAATATGCTAGAGACTGTACAAGTTTGGGAATGTTCAAAGTTGAGTTAGATACCAGCTTTGCTTCTGTGAGGTTTCTAATGTAAAACAGTAATCACTTTCCCTAGAATTACAAACAATTCAAATCAACAGAGAAACTACCACTAAGTACCAAAACAAAACAAAACAACCCACAGATGGCCCACGTATTGCTATTTGCTCAAAAAAGATCATATGGCCTGCCTCTTATTGTGTGAACTGCAGTATCTGCATTTGAGGTAAGTAAACTTTCCACACCATTGCCTTTAAATTTAGCTTTAGCCAACAGAATGTGAGTAGAAGTACTGCTGTGATCCAACAAAATCTCTGCGAATCATTGACTGACTTGCCAATTGCTCTTTTTAGTTCCTACTGCTTTAAGAATGGCATGTCTCTGATTGACGCTACTCTTTAGCTGGATCTTAGAATAAACAAGACATGTGGGACACAGCCAAAGCCAAGGTGGCCAATATGGTGCAAAAAGGAGAAACAAATCTTTGTTGTTGCAAACCACAGAGATTTGGCTTTTGTTGTTATGACAACATATTCTAGCAAAAACTAATTGATGCAGCCCAATTTAATGGTGCCTGAAAAGCATTAGGCCGAAGAATTCTGGGTTCCTTCCATACATTTCAGACCATGTCATATCAAATCAAGATAATACTATTTTTTCTTTGTCACAACCTTATTTATATAACTAAAGGTTCATGAGCACCTTCTGAATTTATAGTACTAAGAGTCAAAAATAAAATCTTTTCCATTGTATTTAACTTTCTATTGGCTTATTTAGCTCTTCTATTTGCTACTTCTTGGCTGTTTTGAACATTAATTTAAGAAAGACAGGTTTTCACTAACCACCAAATGAAGAAAACTTAGAAGGAAAGAAAAGTAATCTAATTATATTGTCATTTAATCCTATTAACGTACTTAAAGGATTTCTCCTTGCTTCTATGCTGTTTATTTGGGGATCTCTACCTTTGCTACTCCAAATAGAGGCAACTGAGAGCTTGTTAAAAATGAAGGCTCTTAGATCCCACCCCAGACCTACTAAAGAAGAATCTGCATTTTACAAACTCCCCAGCCTGATTCATATGCACATTAAAGTTTGAGAGGCTGTGTTTGTAAAAGAAGATTGCCTTTTTACTAGATGTTCTATTTCATGGATCTGGAGTAGTTACCACCAGGATCGTCTTTTTTTTTTTTTTAATGAAACGTTCAGGTGATTCTGATGTAAGAGATTTATATAATACATTTTGAGAAAAATCAGCTTAGGCTTAGCTGATTGTGTCTGAATCTCCAGTTCTGACACTTAGTACTAGTTGTGTGGCTCTGTGAAAACTACTTATCTAAACCGCAATTCCTCTATCCATGGTGAAGATACAACCTATTTCTATTTCATAGATTTATGAGGTTGTATCAGTTAGTGTACAAAACATCTCACTGTTAACTGGAAAGGAGACTAAAAAAATGCAAAGTTGAAACATATTAGGAGCGCAATAAAATTTGTTGATTAATATGATGAATGTGTAAATGAATACTATTCAACTCTAATGCAAAAGGAAGAACTAACACAAAGGGATGACACTAGGCTATGGGAAAACATTGCCAAAGGCAGACACAGTTCTCTGCTGGTTTGGACTATCGCCTTTACTTTTGGTTAGTTGTTGTTTATATTTTATATTTTTCCACCAAGTCCAAGAGTAAAAAGGCTACAAATGGAATGCTTAAGACTGTCTTTTCTTATAGGGCTATTTAAAATAATTATTACTTTCAATCATATAAACATAGTATCAAAAATATCAATCACACAAAATAACACAATATAAACACAAAGTAAAAATCTTCCTTCCTGAAGCATATTTATGCTTGGTCTTACTCCCCATCTTCAATCACTTATGTTTCCAGGTTTTCTGTTATTTTCTGCTACAGTATAATTTTAAACATTGCAAGCTGAGAAAATTAGTACAGCTATACTTCCTTCTACCTGCTGTCCCTCTTCCTCTTTCAGCTTCTATTACTCAAATTTTAGTTAAAACTATAGTTTGTTCTGTAACTATATTTAGATTTTCCCTGTATTTCCTACAGATTAAAATTTTTAAAAATGAGAACACTTAAAATTTTATAAACTTACTATTTTTTTGCAGAACCAACAAAAAATATTGGACAAATACAGAAGACAGATTTCCCTGCCATTTAAACTGCTTTTTAATAGAGCAGTTGAATTTGATAATCCGAAAGAAGAATCCTAAGGTGACTTCCAGAAAAAGAATAAACTTATTTTAAAACATTCTGACCTATTTAACAAAATTCAGCAATGCAATAAATGATATTGAGAGACTGGTGGACAGATTGGTAAATGGGAGTGATGAAGAAAGAAAAGACATTTTTGAGAAAGTTCTCAACTCCATCTATCTGTAGTCAACTCTGAAAAGATAATAAAACCACAGAATATGTATACCAAAAGAACATACAATTATAGTCTACATATATGTAAACATCAAGACACTTTCATTATGAAATGTCAAAATTGTTTTAAAAATGGACTCTTGACCAAAAAACTGTTAATATTTTATTAACTTAAATATGTATTTCAATAAAAAAATTAGAAAGAAAAACAAAAAGAACTCTTTACAAGATCTATTTTTATAGTGTCTAAATATTGTTATATCTACATTTTTAGAATGACTACATTAGCATTTCCATCACTGAACTTGAATAAATGGATTCATATAACTAATTAGCACCTAGAAGGTACACTATCCATGGTCACACAGGAAAATTTCATAAATGATAAAACATTCAAGAAATCTCAATTTATTTTGAGAGCAAGTCCTGTGGATACTTTCGAAATGCATCAAGCCCTAGTGACAAGGTTGGACAGATTGAAAAAAACTGTCTTTCTGTATCTACATTGTATTTTGCAGGGAATTTCTGACTTTGATATTATGAATAGTTTCAGATAGGCAGCGCGCACTTTATTATTGGAGATATTTTTAAAAGTAGCCCTAAGAGCGGTAAACAGTACAGCCCCCAAGGATATCTACTCCATAATCTCTGGAACCTGTGAATATGTTACATACATAGCAAATGGAACTCTGCAAATATAATTAAGGTTATGAAATTTAAAATAGGAAGAAGATCCTGGATTATGGGTCTAATCATCTGAGCCCTTAAAAGTAGTAACATTTCTCCAGCTGGAGTCTCAGAGCTGCAGCAGAAGTCAGAGAGATCTGAAGCAAGGGAAGGAACTGGTTAGACTATTGTTGGTTTGAAGACAGATGGGGAAAAATTAGAATAAATGCAGGTCACTTAAGGTACTTAAGAAGAAGTTGCCCACCATAGCCAGTAAGGCCAGTAAGGAAGCCAGGATTTCAGTCCTTCAACTGCAAGGATTGAATTCAGCCAACGGTTGGAATGAGCTTGGAAAGGGATTTGTCCCCAGAACTGTCAGAAAAGGATGTAGCTTTTGCTGACACCTTGATTTTGGCTCTGTGAGAGTCTAAGTAAAAGACTCAGTTGACTCAAGGTGCACCTGAACTTCTGACCCACAGAATTGTGAGATAATAAATGTGTTAAGGCAATAAATTTGTGATCATGTGTTACAGCAGCAAAAGGAAACCTAATAAAATATGTTCCTTACCTACTTTGCATAGAAAAAACACTTTCACATATTATGCTCCTATTTTGAATATGCCCATTTTCCATGATAAATTGAGCCTGGCTAAATTGAGCCTGTTCTAAATGATTATGAAGAACTATTCAAATCCAAGTTTATTAATCTGCTCTCATACTAATATGAAGAAATATCTGAGTCTGGTAATTTATAAAGGAAAGAGGTTTAATTGACCAAGAGTTCCACATTGGTAGGGAGGCCACAGGAAATTAAAAATCATGGCTGAAGGCAAAAAGCAGGCACTTCTTTGAAGTGTGGCAGTATGGAGTCAGTGCAAGAAGAGGAAATGCCAGATGCTTATGAAACCATCAGATCTCATGAGAACTCACTCATTATCACAAGAATAGCATGAAGGAAACCACTCTCATGATCCAACTACCTCAACCTGGTCCTGCCCTTAACACATGGGGATTATGGGGATTATAATTTGAGGTGAGATTTGGGTGGGGACACAGAGCTATTATTTCTCGTTTCACAAAACCCACACTTGGACCAGAATTTATTCTGTCCTCAATGGAAAAGCAACTAACCTTGATATGTCTGCTATATGTTAGATAATAAATTAGGAGATGTGCAAATAATATTTTATGTAAAGGTCACCATGTTTCAAGTAAATATTATTACCCTAAACCTGAGTTAATCTAACTACCAGGTAACACTTGTTTCCTGGGGAATTAGTCTGGAAGGCACCAAAAGAGAAATATAAATGGGTCCTTGTTATGACAAAAAAAAAACTAGAAATTTCTGAGTTAGGTGTTTAAGTGGTACTCTTTATAGAGCATGAGGAGGCTCTATAAAAAATGTAGTAGTTTTGGCTTAAAACTATTACATCTCTGGTGCTCCTGCCATCCTGGCACTGCTGCTCTTATTGCAACTGCCAGAGCTTCCCCACGCTAACATCATTTTTACTACTATCCACTACCCTACTACAAGGTTCAGTTGAAACTCAGCCTTGGTCTTCAGAAGCCCTGTTTTGGATGCTGTTCTATGGGTCCTATGCTGGCTGCTCAAAATGCTTTGTTCTGTTTCTTCTTTTCTTGTCTGAACTCAGCAGTTAAAAGAAGGCTATATCTGGTGTGTCTGGAAAGATTGAGATGGCAATGTAACTTTCCAGTGTGTTTTTCCATTTCTGCACATAAAAATGTGAAATACCTGAATCAGAAGGTTCAGTACTTTTTTCCTAATTTTTCTTAGCTATGAAAGTAGACCTCATTTACTTTTCATAAATGAAGATTTGAGACACAGGGAGGTTCAGTGGGTTGACATAACTTAAAGCCCAACTTCAAACATAGCGGGCAAATGCATTTTCTGTCTCAAGTTTCACAAAAGAGTCTTACTGTGCTTATATGTCACCAGAAAAAAAAAAGTCTTAACATTTGCTTTTTAAGACACTTCAGTTAATTAAAAATATATGTTTGAAATAGTATTAAAAGTGATATATCGGTATATTAATATATCTGTTTAAAGTGGTGGTTATGTGAGAGTCTAGAAACAGACTACCTTGGTTGGAATAGGAACTCTGCCACATACTCTTTGCAACCTAGAGAAGGTGAGTTAATCCCTCTATGTCAGTTTCCTTACCTGCAATAGGGGAATAATAACACTATCTCTAGTCATAGAATGGTGGTTGATATATGTACACACACACACACACACACACACACACACACACACACACACACACACATATAAGTCCTTAGAACTATATATGCCTGGAGTTCAGCAAGATCTTAAACATGAGCTATCAATTTTGGTTCTGATTCTAGTCACTAGTCTAAAGAGTCAGCAGTGCAGGGGTAGATGGGGAGTTCTAAAAAATTGTAGTAAAGAAAATATGATTAAAAGATGAAAGTTAATTATTAAAACCTATGTCACAGGATGACATGAGAAGCATAGGTGGATATAACGTGGAATGTGACAATATATAAAGTCAATAGAAAATGTGTAATGGCTCAGAAAATATATCACCACTCAAATATCTTTCTTAAAATGGTTACCTAGAAATACATTTCTTCCGGCAAAGTAATGAAATCAAAAGTAAAATATGAAAATGAACTAATGGTGATTACAGGAACGATAGAATTATTCAAACAAACTAAACACTATTAAAGAGCATTTAAATAATTGCTAATAACAATTTCAAATCTGAATGCAACTGTAGACTACATTTTGCAGTAAAAATATTGTATACAAGTTTTTAATAACAAATAACACTTTATGTTAATACAAATTGGGAAGTTCAGCGTGGGGGACAGAGCAAGGATAAAGAAGTATTCAATTCTTCCTCTTTATATGTTGGATAAGAAAATTGAACAATTAGTTTCCTCACTATACTAAATGAAGAAACATGGATGATGTTTTTAAAAACACACATACAACAGGTTTCACTAGTTTAGTTAAAAATAATGTGCATTTCTTACATATACTGCAGAAGAGAAAACGCAACACAACCCATTTCAACAGCCAAAGCAAAACAGTATCAAGGAAAGAAAAAGAGAAAAATTTTTAAAATGAGAGAAATAATTGCTCACGATATGTTAAATGAAAAATTCAGTGTATAAAATTACATATAGTATGCTTCTAATTTTGAGAATAGCATCTTTCTCTTAGTGTAAAAGATGATAAAGACCATTGACCTAAATCAAATGTTAAATAATTATAGATGTAGAAATTTCAATATTTCCTACAAAGCACACAAAAAAAGCAGTACAAGGAAACAACTTCCAAGAACAGACCCCAAATTAAACATAGTCAATATGTAATTCAAAGAAGAAAATCACCAAAATATGTGTCATAAACTGTGTTGAAAATCAATTTAGAGTAGACAAGCAAAAAAGCAAACATCTTTCTTAGTTATGTCTGGCTTTGGGTTTTTGACAAATTTATTACTGAAATATTTTATAAATTAATATAGCAATCTCTTGTCTCTATATAGTAGATATATATATAATGTTTAAGTTTACAATGGTAAAGTATATAAAATTCTAGTTCTAAAGTGTGAGACACAGTTCTTAAGAATATCTCTCTTTTTTCCTTTATTAAAGTTTTAGGTTAAATAACTCCTTCAGAAATATAAAACAACCAGTGTTCTATAAAATGCATCAAGTGTTTAATCCTTGTTCTTGACCTTCTTTGACTCTAAAATTTTAAATGATTTTAAAAAGACTGCATTTTAAAAGTGCAATGGTTATAAATTTTCAGTTACACAATAGGAATAAGTTCAAGAGATCTACTATACAACAGTGTGCCTACAGTTAATACATGTGTTTAGTATTAACGGTGTATACACTGTTAGTAGTTTGGGAAGATATGTGCATATAAGGTAAAAATCTCTATAGTTAATATATGTGTTTCTACCACAACAAAAATATAATAAAATAAAGTGAGGGAATCCTAAATTTAAATCTCACCTCTGTCACTTACTAGAAATGCGAGAATAGGAAACGTACTTTTCTGAGATTTTAACTATATATATAAAATGGAATTAAAGAGATTGCTTTTACAAAGTTATCTTTTCTTTGTTTTTGTTTTTTAGCTAAATTCTTGGTCTGTCACCCAGGTTGGAGTGCAGTGGTGTGATCAGTTCACTGTAACCTCATACTACTGGACTCAAGGGATTTGCCTGTCTGCCTCCCCAGCAGCTGGGACTACAGACATGTACCACTACCCTTGTCTCATTTAAAAAGAAAATATTTGTAGAGAAGGGGCCTCACTTTGTTGCCCATGCTGGTATCAGGATACTACATTTATTGTGCTTATTAAAGTTGCAGACTTCTTCCAGTAATGGCAGACTGTGCCATTCAGACCAGCTCTAATGATAAGAGCAACTAGAAAAATGGGATTTTTTTTTTTTTAATTTTTTGAGATGGAGTTTATCTTTTTGCCCAGGCTGGAGTGTGATGGCAAAATCTCAGCTCACCGCAACCACTGCCTCTCAGGTTCAAGCAATTCTCCTGTCTCAGCCTCCTGAGTAGCTGGGATTACAGGCATGTACCACCACACCCAGCTACTTTTGTATTTTTAGCAAAGACGGAGTTTCTCCATGTTGGTCAGGCTGGTCTCAAACTCCCAACCTCAGGTGATCCTCCCGCCTCAGCCTCCCAAAGTGCTGGGATTACAGGCATGAGCCACTGCACTCAGCTGAAAAATTGGATAATTTTTTAAACAAATTTTAATTCACTTATGAACTAAGACAGCAAAAAAGATAGTGAAGATTTTAGAGTTTGGGATTTAGGGAAAACTAAGCCCTCAGGCATTTGGACCTGATTTTTCCCTAGTTGTGAAAAAGAGAGAGGCTGGCTCAGCACATTTGGCAAATTCACAAGGCTGAAGAGATAGGAATTGAGATCAAGCTCTTTCAAGATGCAGTGACCTCGGTGAATCTTCCTCACTTGGAGGTGAGGCTCCTAAGACCTGCACCCTAGAAGAAATAATTTCTGGAGAATAGATCTTCAAAGGGATTATCTGTATTGAGGTTATTAAGATCACTATTTTTCCAGACCTCTGGCCAAAACAAATAAGTGTTCCCTCTAGATGAAAATAATATTGTCCTAGAACTAAAATGACTCCCACTGATGATTTTACAAATGACTGTAACACAGTCAAAAATAGATATGTACATAAGATAACCAGACAATAGAAACGAACAATAATTCACCAAAAGACAAATGAAAAAGATCAAAGGAACTCCTTATATTCAAGTTATCAGAAAGGCTTAAAATGACTATGTTTACAACGTTAAACAAAATCATAAAAAAAAGTGAAAACTGTAGAATTTTAATCACAACAAAGGGCTAAATAAAAACGGTGTTGGCAAAACTGGCTAGCCATATGCAGAAAGCTGAAACTGGATCCCTTCCTTACACCTTATACAAAGATTAACTCTAGATGGATTAAAGATTTAAACATGAGGCCTAACACCTAAAAAGTCTAGAAGAAAACCTAGGCAATACCATTAAGGACATAGGCATGGGCAAGGACTTCATGACTAAAACACCAAAAGCAATGGCAATAAAAGCCAAAATAGACAAGTGGGATCTAATTAAACTAAAGAGCTTCTGCACAGCAAAAGAAATTATCAATAGAGTAAACCCACAACCAACAGAATGGGTAAAAATTTTTGCAATCTACCCATCTGACAAAAGGCTAATATCCAGAAGCTGTGGAGAACTCAAACAAATTTACAAAAAAAAAAAACAACCCCATCAAAAAGTGGGCAAAGGATATGAACGGACACTTTTCAAAAGAAGACATTTATACAGCCAACAAACATATGAAAAGAAACTCATTATCACTGGTCATTAGAGAAATGCAAATCAAAACCACATTGAGAGACCACCTCATGCCAGTTAGAATGAGGATCATTAAAAAATCAGGAGACAACAGATGCTGGAGAGGATGTGGAGAAATAGGAATGCTTTTACACTGTTGGTGGGAGTGTAAATTAATTCAACCATTATGGAATACAGTGTGGCGATTCCTCAAAGATCTAGAAATAGAAATACCATTTGACCCAGTCATCCCATTACTGGCTATATACCCAAAGGATTATAAATCGTTCTATTATAAAGACAAATGCACACGTATGTTTGTTGCAGCACTGTTCACAATAGCAAAGACTTGGAACCAACCCAAATGTCCATCAATGATAGACTGGATAAAGAAAATGTGGCACATATACACCATGGAATACTATGCAGCCATAAAAAAGGATGAGTTCATGTCCTTTGCAGGGACATG
>CAUYQU010009866.1:0-16343 GCA_963574635.1 Cheracebus regulus
ACATCCTCTCCAGCATCTGTTGTCTCCAGATTTTTTAATGATCGCCATTCTAACTGGCATGAGATGGTATCTCAATGTGGTTTTGATTTGCATTTCTCTAATGACCAGTGATGATGAGCATTTTTTCATATGTTTATTGGCCTCATGTATGTCTTCTTTTGAAAAGTGTCTATTCATATCCATTGCCCACTTTTTAATGGTTTTGTTTGGTTTGTTTTAGTTCTCTGTAGATTCTGAATAATTAGCTCTTTGTCAGATGGTAGATTGCAAAAATGTTTTCCCATTCTCTTGGTTGCCAGTTCACTCTAATGATTGTTTATTTTGCTGTGCAGAAGCTCTGGAGTTTCATTAGATTCCATTTGTCTGTTTTGGCTTTTGTTGCCAATGCTTTTGGTGTTTTAGTCATGAAGTCCATGCCTATGCCTATGTCCTGAATGGTTTTGACTAGATTTTCTTCTAGGGTTTTTACAGTGTTAGGTCTTATGTTTAAGTCTTTAATCCATCTGGAGTTAATTTTAGTGTAAGGTGTCAGGAAAGGATCCAGTTTCTGCTTTCTACACACTGCTAGCCAGTTTTTCCAACACCATTTATTAAACAGGGAATCCTTTCCCCATTGCTTGTTTTTGGCAGGTTTGTCAAGGATCAGATGGTTGTAGATGTGTGGCATTACCTCTGAGGCCTCTGTTCTGTTCCATTGGTTTATATCTCTGTTTTGGTACCAATACCATGCTGTTTTGATTACTATAGCCTTGTAGTAGAGTTTGAAGTCAGATAGCATGATGCCACCAGCTTTGTTCTTTTTGCTTAAAATTGTCTTGTCTATGTGGGCTCTCTTTTGGTTCCATATGCAGTTTAAGGTGCTTTTTTCCCCCTTCTGTGAAGAGTGTCATAGGTAGCTTGATGGAGATAGCACTGAATCTATAAATTACTTTGGGCAGTATGGCCATTTTCACAATATTGATTCTTCCTAACCTCGAGCATGGAATGTTTCTCCATTTGTTTGTGTCCTCTCTTATTGCCTTAAGAAGTGGTTTATAGTTCCCCTTGAAGAGGTCCTTTACATCCTATGTTAGTTGTATTCCTATGTATTTTATTCTCTTTGTAGCAATTGTGAATGGCAGTTCATTCTTGATTTGGCTCTCTTTAAGTCTGTTATTGGGTTATAGGAATGCTTGTGATTTCTGCACATTGATTTTGTATCCTGAGACTTTGCTGAAGTTGCTTCTCAGTTTAAGGAGATTTTGGGCTGAGACAATGGGGTCTTCTAAATATACAATCATGTCATCTGCAAATAGAGATAATTTGACTTCTTCCTTTCCTAATTGAATACCCCTTATTTCTTTTCCTTGCCTGGTTGCTCTGGCTAGAACTTCCAATACTATTTGAATAGAAGTGGTGAGATAGGGCATCCTTGTCTAGTGCCAGATTTCACTGGGAATGCTTCCAGTTTTTGCCCATTCAGTACGATACTAGCTGTGGGTTTGTCATAAATAGCTTTTATTATTTTGAGATATGCTCTGTCAATATCTAGTTTATTGAGAGTTTTTAGCATAAAGTGCTGTTGAATGTTGTCAAAGGCCTTCTCTGCATCTATTGAGATCATCATGTGGTTTTTGTCTTTGGTTCTGTTTATGTGGTGGATTACATTTATAGACTTGAGTATGCTGAACCAGCCTTGCATTCCCGGGATGAAGCCTACTTGACCGTGATGAATAAGCTTTTTGATGTGCTGTTGCAACCAGTTTGCCAGTATGTTATTGAAGATTTTTTCATCTGTGTTCATCATGGATATTGGCCTGAAATTTTCTTTTTTGTTGCATCTGCCGGGTTTTGGTATCAGGATTATGTTGGTTTCATAAAATGATTTGGGAAAGGTTCCCTCTTTTTGTATTGTTTGGAATAGTTTCAGAAGGAGTGGTACCAGCTCCTCGTTGTCCATCTGGTAGAATTTGGCTGTGAACCCATCTGGACCTGGGCTTTTTTTGGTTGGTAGGCTATTAATTGCTTCCTCAACTTCAGCCCTTGTTATTGGTCTATTCAGGTTTCGACTTCTCCCTGGTTTAGGCTTGGGAGGGTGCAAGTGTCCAGGAATGTATCCATTTCTTCCAGGTTTACTGGTTTAAGTGCATAGAGTTGTTTGAGTAGTCTCTGATTGTAGTTTGTATTGCTGTGGAATTGGTGGTGATATCCCCTTTATCGTTTATTATTGCATCTATTTTATTCTTCTCTCTTTTCTTTTTTTATTAATCTGGCAAGCGGTCTGTCTGTTTTGTTGATCTTTTCAATAAACCAGCTCCTAGATTTATTGATTTTTTGAAGGATTTTTTGTGTCTTTATCTCCTTCAGTTCTGTTATGATCTTAGTTATTCCTTGCCTTCTGCTAGCTTTTGAGTTTTTTTTATCTTGCTCCTCTAACTCTTTTAATTTTGATGATAGAGTGTCGATTTTAGATCTCTCCTTGCTTCTCATGTGGGCATTTATTGCTATAAATTTCCCTCTAGACACTGCTTTAAAAAATGGATCCCAGAGATTCTGGTTCATTGTGTCTTCATTAACATTGGTTTCGAAGAACATATTTATTTCTGCCTTCATTTCATTATTTATCCAGTCAACATTCAGGAGCCAGTTCTTCAGTTTCCGTGAAGTTTTGCGGATCTAAGTTAGTTTTTTAAACCTGAGTTCTAATTTGACTGCACTGCGGTCTGAGAGACTATTTGTTATGATTTCCATTCTTTGGCATTTGCTGAGGAGTGATTTACTTCCAATTATGTGGTCAATTTTAGAGTAAGTATGATGCGGTGCTGAGAAGAATATATATTCTGTGGATTTGGGATGGAGAGTTCTGTAGATGTCTATTAGGTTTGCTTGGTCCATATCTGAGTTCAAGTCCTGGATATCCTTGTTAACCTGCTGTCTTGTTCATGTGTCTAATATTGACAGTGGACTGTTAAAAGCCTCCCACTATTATTGTGTGGGAGTCCAGGTCTCTTTATAGGGTGTTAAGAACTTGCTTTATGTATCTGGGTGCTCCTGTATTGGGTGCCTATATATTTAGGATCGTTAGGTCTTCTTGTTGCATTGATCATTTTACCATTATGTAATGTCCTTTGTCTCTTTTGATCTTTGTTGGTTTAAAGTCTATTTTATCAGAGACTAGGATTGCAACTCCTGCTTTTTTTTTTTTTTTCTCTCCATTTGCTTGGTAAATCTTCCTCCATCCCTTTATTTTGAGGCTATGTGTGTCCTTGCATGAGAGATGGGTTTCCTGGATACAGCACACAGATGGGTTTTGACTTTTTATCCAATTTGCCAGTCTCTGTCTTTAGATTGGGGCATTTAGCCCATTTACATTTAAGGTTAATATTGTTATGTGTGAATTTGATCCTTCCATTTTCATGCTAGCTGGTTCTTTTGTCCGTTAGTTGATGCAATTTCTTCATTGTGTCTATGCTCTTTACCATTTGGTACAGTTTTGGATTGGCTGGTACTGGTCATTCCTTTCTACGTTTAATGCTTCTTTCAGGAACTCTTGTAAGGCAGGCCTGGTGGTGATGAAATCTCTCAGCAATTGCTTGTCTGTAAAGGACTTTATTTCTCCTTGACTTATGAAGCTTAGTTTAGCTATATATGACATGCTAGGTTGAAAGTTCTTTTCTTTAAGGATGTTGAATATTGGCCCCCACTCCGTTTTGGCTCCTAGGGTGTCTACTGAGAGATCCGCTGTGCGTCTGATGGGCTTCCCTTTGTGGGGAACCCGACTTTTCTCTCTGGCTGCCCTTAGCATTTTTTCCTTCATTACAACCCTGGTGAATCTGATGATTATGTGTCTTGGGGTTGCCCTTCTCGAGGAATATCTTTGTGGTGTTCTCTGTATTTCCTGAACTTGAATATTAGCCTGCCTTGCTAGCTTGGAGAAGTTCTCCTGGATAATATCCTGAAGAGTTTTCCAGCTTGGATTCATTCTCACCATCACATTCAGGTACACCTATCAAATGTAGATTAGGCCTTTTCACAGAATCCCATATTTCTTGGAGGCTTTATTCGTTTCTTTTCACTCTTTTTTAAATAACTTTATCTTCTCATTTTATTTCATTGAGTTGATCTTCAGTCTCAGATATTCTTTCTTCTCCTTGGTCGATTCAGCTATTGAAACTTGTGTATGCTTCACAAAGTTCTCCTATTGTGTCTTTCAGCCCCATGAAGTCATTTATATTCTTCTTCAAGCTGTTTATTCTGGTTAACATTTTGTCAAACCTTTTTTCAATGTTCTTAGTTTCTTGGCATTGGGTTAGAACATGTTCTTTTAGCTCAGAGAAGTTTGTTTTTACCCACTTTCTGAAACCTGTTTCTGTCAATTCATCAGACTCCTACTCCATCCAGCATTGTCCCTTGCTGATAAGGAGTTGTGATCCCTTGGAGAAGGAGTGGCATTCTGGTTTTAGGTGTTTTCATCCTTTGTGCACTGGTTTCTTTCCATCTTTGTGGATTTATCTAGCTGTGGTCCTTGTAGTTGGTGACTTTCGGAAGGGGTTTCTGAGTGGACATCGTTTTTGTTGATGTTGAAGCTATTTCTTTCTGTTTTTTAGTTTTCTTTCTAATAGTCAGGCTCCTCTGCTATAGGACTGCTGGAGACCCACTCCAGACCCAGTTTGCTTGAGGATCACCCGCAGTAGCCGCAGAACAGTAAGGGTTGCTGCCAGTTTGTTCTTCTGTTATCTTCATTCCAGAAGGGTACCTGCCAGATGTCAGCCTTAGCTCTCTCTTATGAGGTGTCTCTTTGGATATATGGGAGTCAGGGAGCTGCTTGAGGAGACAGTCTGTCCCTTATGGGAGCTCAAATGCTGATCTGTGAGCTCTATTGTTTACTTCAGAGCTGCAGGGCAGGTACATTTAAGTCTGCTGCAGCAGAACTCATAACTACCTTTTTCCCCAGGTGCTCTGTCCTGGGAAGGTAGGGCTTTATTTATAAGTACAGAAGCACCCTCTTCATTCCATAACCAGGCATAATTTCAAGAATTCCGTGCACCTCCTCATCTGGATTAGGTGCATGAGTTGCCCTTCCCTTCTAATGCAGAGATCTTGGTGCATCTGGACCTTCCTACTCCACTCCAGGGCATAGTTCCAAGCATTCAGTGCACCTGCTTTACTGGACTGGAGCCTGAGTCACTTGTCGTGTACAGAAATCTTGGTGAAGCAGTGCCCTATCATGCTTAGGGATAGTTCCAGGCATGTTGAGTACCCACTTACCTGGAATAGGAACCTGAGCTGCCCCTCCTTTCTCATGCAGAGATCTTGGGGCTGCAGCACCCTCTCCACTCCATGCTGTGCATATTCGCAAGCATTTGGAGAACTTGCTCAGCTGGATTAGGAGCCTCAGCCATCCCTTCACTCAGGTGCATAGGTCTTGATACAGCAGCACCCACCTCCTCCGTGCCTGTATCTTCAGGCATGTGGAGTACTCACATTTCTAGATTAGGAGGGTAGGTTACCCAACTCTTTCCAGGCAGAGAACAGGGGACAGCAGAGGATTATCCACTCCACACCCAGGCACATCTCTGGATGTTTGGCAGCTGCCTCTTTACCTGCCCTCAGAGCCAGTGCTTACACCTACCACTAGGGGACATGTGGGCAGGTCTTCATTCTCTGGTCCCAGCCAGCTTGATCCCTCAGTCCAGAACTATACAGGGAGCTCACACCACTGTGCATTCCACCACATAGCCCATTGCCTGAGGCAACAGAAAGCATCTCACCATAAACAAAGATCAAGTATATGCCCATCTGTATCAGCCTTAGCTGGTTCTTATCCATAAGCAACACCCCCTGGCTTGAAAAATAAATGGCAAAATATAATAGAAAATCTGCTTACAGAAATGCATAGCACTGGTGAATGAGATAAGCTTCCTGAGACCTCACCCATTCTGGACTTGTAGGAGGCAGTGAGCCCACTCATTTGCCCCTACACCACTACTACAACCAATATCTAAGGAAGCCACCATACAAAGACTATCTTTAATCAAGGAACATACACAGAACCTTTGACAATGAAAGCACCCACAACCAAAGTGGAACCCTACACAGTATACACATTCTCAAGGGAGAAAAGGAAAAAAGCAAAAACATCCGTTCCAAATGAAAATAAATTCAAAAATTATAAACAGAGATAGCTTTTGAAGATGAGAAGGAATCAGAGAAAAAATTCCAAAAGGATGGACAAGCAGAGTGTAACAATACCTCAAAAGGACCGTACTAACTCTCCAGCAATGGGTCTTCATGAAAATAATTTTTTTAATTGCTTGATAAAAAATTTAAAATACTGATATTTAAAAAGCTCAATATAATCCAAGAGAAAGTTGAAAACCTACATAAATCAGAAATACAATTCAAGATATGAAAAAAGAGACAGATTTTTTAAACCCACACAACTACAAGAAATAAAAAATTTCTTGGTGAAATTTTAAAAATTAAGTCGAAAGCATCAACAGTAGGCTTGACCAAAGCAGAAGAAATTATTTTAGAGATAGAAAATAGGTCTTTCAAATTAACCCATCAGACAAAAATAAAGGAAAATAATTTAAATGATGAAAGATTTCAAGAAATATGAGACCATACAAAAAGCATTTAAAACTAGGAGTCTTCAGTATTCTAGAGAGAGAAGAAAAAGTAAAAAATTTAGAAAAATTTATAAATAAGAAAAAAGGTAATTGTACAATAATAAATAAATTGATTTGAGAAAATATAACAATTCCAAATACATTTGCACCAAACATTGGAGCACCTAGATTCATAAAACAAATACTGCCACACCTAAAAAAGTGATAGATACCAATACAGTATTCGTGGGGAACTTAAATATTCCACTGACAGGAGTAGACAGTTCATTGAGTCAGAAAATAAACACAGAAATTCTGGAATTAAGTTGAGCTCTAGAGCAAATGGACCTTACAGATGTTTATGAAATATTCTATCCTATAACCTCAGAAAATACAGGCTTCTCATGTACACATGAAACATTCTGAAAAATTTACTATATCCTAGGCCACAAGGAAAATCTCAATAAATTAAAAAAAAAATTGAAATCTTATCAAGTACCTTCTTGAACCACAGTGAAATAAAAATAGAGATAGACACCAAAGGGAATATTCAAAACTATACAAATACATGAAGATTAAATGATCTGCTTCTGAATGATTGTTGGGTCAATGATGAAATTAAGGTCAACATCAAAACATTTTAAATGAATAAAAATAAAAATACAGCCTTCAAAAACATCAGAAAAACAATGAACCCAGTGCTAAGAGGGAAGTTTATAACATTAACTGCCTGCATGAAAAAGATAGAAAGATCTTATACCTAGAAAACCCTAAAGATGCCTCTGAAAGACTCTTAGATTTGGTAAATTCCATCATGATAGCTTCAGGATACAAAATTCGTGTACAAAAATCAGTAGCATTTCTATGTAACAGTAATGACCAAGCTGAGAACCAAATCAAGAACTCAATCCAATTCATCATAGCTATCAAAAAATAATAAAAATGATAAAATACCAAGAAATAACTTTAACCAAGGAGGTGAAAGAGAACTACAGAAGACTGAAGAAAGAAATGATTAGATGACACAAACAATTTTTTTTTAATCCCATGCTTACAGATTGGGAGAATCAGTATCATTAAAATGATGGTACTGCCCAAGCTATCTAAAGATTCAATTAAATTACTATCAAACTACAATGTCATTCTTCATCGCATTAGAAAAAACAATCCTAAAATTCACATGGAACCAAAAATGATCCTGAATACCCAAAGTAATGCTAAACAAAGAGAATAAAATTGGAGATACCACATTTTACTGCCAGGCTGTAGTAATCAAAACAGCATTGTCCTGTTTGAAATAGGCACATACCAAAAAATAAAGCCACATAGCTACAATCAACTGATCTCTGACAAATCTGACAAAATTATACAATGGGAAATCACATTCTGTTCAATGAATGGTGCTGCGATAATTGGTGAGCCGCATGTAAATTCATGAAGCTGGACTCTTACCTTCTATCACATACAAAAATTAACTCACAGTGGATTAAAGACTTAAATATAAGAGTTGAAACTCTAAAAATCTTAGAAGACAACCCAGGAAAAATTCTTCCAAATGTTGCTCTAGGCAAAGAATTTATGATGAAGTATTCAAAATAAAATACAGCGGAAACAAAATCAGAGAAATCGGACTTAATAAAACTTAAAAGCTTCTGTACAGCAAAAGAAATACTTCCCAGAGTAAACAAACAGCCTACAGAATAGGAGAAGAGTCTGGATATTAGCCAAGAGGCATTGCCAACAACGTATCTGACAAAGAGCTAATATCCAGACTCTACAAGGAACTCAAACAACTCAACAAGAAAGAAAAATAATAACCCCATTGAAAAATGGACATATGATATGAACAGACATTTTCCAATAAAAGACATACAGATGAGAAATATGTAAAAATACTTAAGATCATTAAATATCAGAGAAATGAAAATTAAAGCCACAATAGTATTCAAGATGGCTGTTTAATAAAAAAATTATTATTTTAATAAAAATTGGCCAACTGCACTGGTTCGTGCTTGCAAAATTTTGAGAGGCTAAAGTGGGTGGCCCAGGCATTCAAGACAAGCCTGGGCAGCAGAGTGAGATCTTGTCTCAACAAACAAGAGAAAAATAGCCAAGTGTGGTAGTGTGGGCCTTGCTACTCTGGAGGCAGAGCCAAGAGGATCCCTTGAGCCCAGGAGGTTGGGGCTGCAGTGACCTATGATCATGCCGCTGCGCTCCAGCCTGGGCAACAAAGGGACACCCTGTCTCAAAAAAAGTCACAAAGCCAGATATTGGAAAAGATGTGTTGGTGACTGTGTAATTAGTCTGACCTCTATGGGAAACAGTATAATTTCTAGAAAAATAAAAATAGAACTACCCTTCAATCCAGCAATTCCACTACTGCATAGATACCCCCCAAAAAGAAAGAAATCATTATATATAAAAGACTTTTGTATTTATAAGTTTATTGCAGCACAATTAAGAATAGCAAAATTGTGAAGTCAACCTAAGTGTCCATCAACACATGTTTGAATAAAACAATCCGGTTGATATATACTTTGGAATACTATTCAGCCATAAAATGAATAAAATTATGACTTTTGCAGCAATGTGTATGGAACTGGAGGCCATTACCCTTAATGAAATGACTCAGAAACAGAAAATCAAGAACCACATGTTCCCACTTATACGTGGGGGCTAAACCATGGTCATGGACATACTAAGTGGAATGATAGACATTGGAGGCTCCAAACAGTGGAAGGATGGAATGAGGGTGAAAGTGAAATGCCACCTGTTGGGTACAATCTATATATTTGGATAATGGTTCACTAAAGGCCCAGATTTTACCTCTACACAATATATCCATGTAACACAACTGTACCCGGACCCCTAAATCCATAAAAATCTAAACAAATTAATTTCAAATAAATACATTCTTAAATGTCATACACCCTATAATTCAACAATGTATAGCCAATCATTAGCCACTGTTATTTCGGTAAACCAGTGAGAATCACTGATCAACAACTTTTGTAATCACACCTCTTCATTTGCACTTTTTTTCCTTAAAATCTGGAGTTTCTCTTTTGTTCTACAGAGCAGTGCCCAAGGCAACTTGAAAGTGTGTCCTGAACTCCACTCTTTGTTTGATCTCTGTGCTTAAATAAACTCTCTCTCAACTGGAAAAAAAAAATTAAAATAAATAAATGAATACAAAAATAATTTCAAAACAAACTGAACAGTGCACACAGAAGCCTAAAGCAAGACTCTTAATGTTTATCTCGTAATTAGTTATTAAAGTCTCTTCTTGATTGTTTTGTTTTTCTGAATAGAGGAGATTAGAGGAGATTGAAGTGAAACCAATAGGTATATGGGCAACGCTTGGCTATAAATCTACGAAATAAATGTTGATAAATTATACCTTTTTAAATGAAGAGAATTATGCAGAATGAAAGGTTAATGTATAGCCCATAATAGATGGGCAAATATATTTGTATTTAGTGGAAAAATGAATGAAATTCTGTTTTACAAAAAGCATGGGAGGCCCTACAATATTAATGGAAGATCCCATTCCTTTTTTAAAATAACGAACTTTAAACGAGAAGAAAATTTTAAAGAAATTAAAAAGATTGCATGTGCTTGGTTCCTATTATATTACTTTTCCCCCTTACATATCTTCTTCCCCTCTGTTTATTTCTTTCTCCATTTCCTGCTCTTGGTAAATAATCAAATGTTTCTGCTCTCATTTTATCTCTATCTTGATTGTCAAAACCAGAACACATACCTATCAGGCAAGCACAATGGGTAGGAACACCATGTCCAATCTTGGGAAAGTATCTTAATCTTTCTCAGTCTCATTTCTCTTATCTTGAAATGGTGGCATCAGTCAGGATGACCTGGGTTATGCTGTGGTTACAAAAAAAATACCAAGGACTTAAGACAGCAACATACCTTTCCATTCTCGTGACTGCTATTTGTATAGACACAGTGCATGTGTGTTGGGGATGCTGGACCGTGTTGTGCTCACTCTGGGTCCCAAGATAATGGAGAATACACCCTCACAACAATATTAGAGGCCAAGGCAGTGAGCACCCGCTCTCCCCAAGTGCAACTGGAAGTAACAGACATCACTTATTCTTCTATTATATTTACCAAAGCAGGTCATAACTGCAATGAACCCAAAGGAAGTGGAAGGACAGTCCTGTCTTGCACCCATAAGAAACAGAAGCACTCAAGAGACAGCCCTAATGACTACCACAAATGCCCACCCAATCACACCAGGCAGATGTCTGTGCTTCTGACTGAATAAAACTATGTGATTGATATATACCATGGAATACTCCTCAGCCATAAAAGTGAATAAAATTATGCTACCAGGCAATCTATAGCACAGCTCAGACCCCATTTTGTCTCTGCTCACCGCCTCCACTTCCCCAGACATTTTGGACATAACAACCCTGAAATCACATAATAGAAGTATAACAAAATACAGGATCCTGCCGGGCACCGTGGCTCAAGCATGTAATCACAGTACTTTGGGAGGCCGAGGAGGGTGGATCACTTAATGTCAGGAGTTTGAGACCAGCCTGGCCAACATAGTGAAAGCCTGCCTCTACTAAAAATACAAAAATAAGCCAGATGTGGTAGCACACCCCTATGATCTCAGCTACTTGGGAGGGTGAGGGAGGAGAATCACTTGAACCCAGCAGGCAGAGGTTGCAGTGAGCTGAGGTCGTGCCAGTGCACTGCAGCCTGGGCAAAGAAAAAGAGACTCCACCTCAGAAAAAAGAAAAAGTATCTTTAAAATGTCTTAAAGTAAACAGAAAAACATTTTAACCATCTTTGGGCAGTCAAGCATCATATGGGCAGAGTACCTTGATGATCATTTATGTATTTTACCCATCAAGTTCACCAAGATTCCAAGATTATTTCACCCTGAATCCACTTGGAACTGCCTGGGTGCTGGCACATGGCTTCTGGTTGCCTCTCTTACCCAATTCCTTGTTTTGTGGAAGAGAATGAGCTTCATAGCACCTGTGATTCATTTTCACCTTTTCCTTATTTTACCTTTGGGCCTCCAAGCTAATGATTAGAATTTTCCTTGTCTCTCATTTCCTTTATAGACATTTTAACTATTCCGTGTAATTTTTTTTAAGTGACAGAGAGATATTTGCTTTTTGTTCCTGTAACTTTTATAAAATGTTTCTCTTTTAATTATTCAAGAGTATTTGCCCATAAATTAGAGGTGCTAAATAAAGCTTTACAGAAATTTTTCAGGCTTGTCATAAAATGGCCTATTTGTGTCCTCCTCCTGTATTCTTGAGCATGTGTTCTGTAGTGGACACTCGACTGAGTGCTGGAGAAATCAAGCAGGAAGATCTGAGTCTTCTGCTCTCAATGCATGTCAGGTCTTCTAGAGAGGGAAGTGGAAATCAGAGGAGAGAATAGGGCACTGGGGAGCACAGAGAAGAGCATCAGACTCACAGAGAGGGGGCTTGTTGGGGAGGAGGACAAGCTACCCACATCTCTGGGTCCTCTCTGCCTCCGCACCTATCAGCCCACCTTCCAACTGCCAGCATCTGTACCCATTTACCTGTACAGATAGCCCGAGTAAGTCCAACATAACTAGTGCTCTGACACATTCTCCAACAAGGACTGACACCAGTTGACATGCTCTACACAACCTCCCAGGAGTTTGCAGCAGAAATGAGCTGCATAGCAGTAGTCTGACAGCTCACACTCACTGCATTGACCACCTTCTCATCCCCGTCTCATTTTCTCACTGACCCCGCAGTGCACCCCGGGACTACCTTTCAAATAAACCACTTATAATTGAATTCTGGTTACAAGGTCTTCTTCTGGGTGGCCCAATCTAGACAGTCATCTTTATGGAGAATGTAATTTCTGTGGAATCACTAAAGTTGAAGAGGAACCAATGAGGTGACCTAGGGGAAGAAAATTCTGAAAAGAAGGAAAATCTGGGCCAAGACGCATGGGTGTGAATAAGTGTCCAGTTCCATATGAGGAGGGATGACCCTGGAGTTTAAGGCACTTCAATCACTGAGCTCCAGCTCAAAAGTCATCTAACTGGGCCCGCTGAGGAACTTGGCAAGTATCCAAAGGTGCTGAGGCCTGGGTGCTGCTGGGATATCCAACCTCACGCCAAGAACATGAAACCAGACGACATGAGTTAAAGTCCGGTTCTTCCACTCGTAAGTTGTGCAACTTGTGATACTTTCCTCTCTCTGGTTCAATTTCTTCATCTGTAAAATGGAGAGAGTAATCGTAACTACTAAGGAGTTGTGTGATGTATAATAAATTATTGAATGTTACGTTCATTTAAGGTGACAGTTTTATTATTAGCTAGTTTTTGTTGGTGATTATCTAAGTGATCTCTGGAAGGCAAATCACATGGAGAAGGAGACTCGTTCCTTCCTCTCCAGGATCTCATGGACTAATGAGGGACAGAAATATACATACAAGTAAGAAAGACCATGAGAGGAGGTTGATAAATGCCTGTAATGAACATAAAAGTGTTGTAGGAGACCAAAAGCAAAAGGTTCACACCTGGTGACATGGACCAGAGAAGGAGTCATAGAAACGGTTCATATAGACCTGAACCTAAGAAGAAGGTTATATTTGAAGAGGCAAAGATCTAGGGTAGATGGGGAACTACAGGTGCACTTTCCAGAAGGGCAAATTCATATAAGCTTGGACAGGATGTGTGTGAGAAGATAAAGGAAGTCCAGTTTCTCTAGAGGCCAGGCTCCATGATGGGCAAAAGCTGGGAGGCGGCCACAGAGGGCAACTTTTCAGGGCCTCATCTGGCGGGGGATGTGGCTTTGAGAACATTTGAAAACAAGGGAAACAGAATCTGAGGGTGGAGACCGGTGGACCAGTGACGACTTCACAGTGGATGTCTAGACCAGACCTTTCTAAACAGGATCCAGCAATGTGGGAGATGAGAAATAAAATAAGTCTTCTCTTGTATTGATTTCAAGATAGTTCTGAAAATAGAAGGCAGGTTACATACTCTTCTATCACGTTACAAAGCCAACTACCACCTTCTTTTTCTGCATAAAATATACAATCAGAGTGACTATATAGTCACATGAGGTCGATAAAGGGCAGGACACAATGTCTAATACAGAGTAACTGCTGACACCTGGCAGTGACAGTGATAATGGTGATGGTGATGATGATGATATTGTGGAGATGGAGATGGTGACGGCGGTGAAGATGCTAATGATGATGCTATAGCAGTGATGGTGATGGTGATGATGATGATATTGTGGAGATGGAGATGGTGACGGTGGTGAAGATGCTAATGATGATGTGATAGCAGTGATGGTGATGATGATGATGATGATGATATTGTGGAGATTGAGATGGTGACGGTGAAGATGTTAATGATGATGTGATAGCAGTGATGGTGATGGTGATGGTGATGTATTGTGGAGATGGAGATGGTGACGGTGGTGAAGATGTTAATGATGATGTGATAGCAGTGATGGTGATGGTGATGGTGATGTATTGTGGAGATGGCGATGGTGACGGTGGTGAAGATGTTAATGATGATGCTATAGCAGTGATAGTGATGGTGATGATGATGATATTGTGGAGATGGAGATGGTGACGGTGGTGAAGATGCTAATGATGATGTGATAGCAGTGATGGTGATGGTGATGATGATACTAATGGTGGAAATAGTGATGATGATGATCGGAATTGTAGTGGTCATGTTGGTGATAATGGTCATAGCATAGTGATGGTAGTGATGGTGGTTGTGATAATGTTGGTGATAGTGGTGGTAGTGGTTATGATGTGGCAAAAGTGGGGATGTTGGTGGCAGTGACGGTGATGGTGGTGATGATATTGGAGAAGGTAGTGCTGATGGTAGTGATGATGGTAATGAGTGTGGTGGTGATGATGATGGTAATAAAGATAGTGATGTGGTGATGACGGTGATTATGGTGATCATGTTGATACTGGTAATGGTGGTTGTGGTGATGATGGTGTTACTGATGAGGATTAACATGGTGACTGTGGTGGTGATGGTAATGGTGGTAGTGATGATAGTGATGACAGTGATGGTAATGGTGATGGTTGTGGTGATGGCGATGTTAGTAGTAATAATGATAATGGCAATGGTACTGATGATGATGGTGACTGTGGTGTTGAGGGTAATGGTGGAGGTGATGATAGTGATGACAGTGATTATGATAATGGTGATGGTTGTGGTGATGATGTTAGTAGTAATAGTGATGATAATGGCAATGGTATTGATGATGATGGTGACTGTGGTGGTGATGGTAATGGTGGTGGTGATGGTAGTGATGACAGTGGTGATGGTAATGGTGATGGTTGTGGTGATGGCGATGTTAGTCGTAATAGTGATGATAATGGCAATGGTGTTGATGATGGTGATTGTGGTGGTGATGGTAGTGATGATGGTAGTGATGATGGTGGTGATGGTAATGGTGATGGTTGTGGTGATGGCGATGTTAGTATTAATAGTGATGATAATGGCAATGGTGTTGATAATGATGGTGATGGTGGTAATGGCAATGGTGGTGGTGATGTTAATGGTGGTGGTTGTGGTGATGATGATGTTAGTAGTAATAGTGATAATAATGGCAATGATGTTGATAATGATGATGGTGGTGATGGTAATGGTGGTGGTGATGGTAGTGATGTTGGAGGTGATAGTAATGGTCATGGTGATGTTAGTGGTAATAGTGATGATAATGGCAATGGTGTTGATGATGACAGTGATGGTGGTTGACCGTGGTGGTAATATTGGTGATGGGGGTGTTGATGATAATAGAGATAATGGTGATGATGATACTGATGGTGATGATGGTGGTCTTGGTGGAGATAGTAATGGTGACACTACTGATGATGGTTACAGCAGTGGTGATAATGGTGATGGTGATGGAACAGTGGTGATTCTGGCAATGATAATGTTGATGGCTTGGATGGAGATGGTGGTGATATTATGTTTTATGGTAGAGGATGAAGCTGTTTGGAGCAGAATGTAAGCACCAGGCCTGAGCAGGTACCAGAAAGAGAGTTCTACCTTCTAGAGATTTATCAGATCAGGACTCAAGTGAATCTTCTCCTTAGATACCTCATCATGGATGGAAAACTGTGTCTGTCACAATGGATCACGTGTTCTTGTTAGAGGAACAAAAGTAGATTTACCCTGACATTCATGCCTCTGACCTCCAGAAGGGACCACGAACAAGAAGGAGATGGGAGATGAGTAGCTTCAGTTAAGGTGGAGGGGAGGAAGAGAGTGAATAGCAAGATCAGGGAGAGGGGAAGAGTGAAAGCGAGGAAAGAAACCAGACATGGAGCTCCCAGAAAAAGCACACAGAATGAGAGGACGCCACATTTTCGAATAATTTTTGTTGCTTACGGACTAGGATTCCCAGCGGAGGAGCCCCACGGGTTGCCAGCACGACTCTTGTGGCCAGCGTGGTGGTTTTGCCGGCACTTCGGCGTGGCAGTTCTTGGTGCAGAGTGAACAGGACTAGCTTCCCTTTTGATCAATGTTTGGATCCCCAGGAAGGCGAGCCACCATTTACATGATTGAAATAAGGATTCAAGAGGGAAGCCAGACCAGAGATTCCCGAGCAGAAAAGCACCACGAATCTTAATGCTGCGGTTTTAGCCGGCGCAGTGGGTTGCTCAGATTTCGGCGTTGGGAATCAACAAGTTGGACGTCCACTCAGAGACCTAAATTGAAAGTAGATAATTACAGAGATGACA
>CAUYQU010009867.1:0-15742 GCA_963574635.1 Cheracebus regulus
CCTTTCTGCAACACTATTTGGGTCCGGTGTTCGCTTTACGAGCATACGGTCCACCCGCAGTGGCCCCACCAATTATTCCTGAGGAGGTCGGAGGCCAAGCACCCACAGCGATCACCGGCATCCCAGAAAAACCCGGTTACAGTTTGATTTTTTAACTTCCCAATTCAGGATGAAAGGCTAGCCTTCCATTTGCTACAGTGACTCATACACTTTCAGATGGCATCTCTGCACAATTTGGCTTTTTGCTTCCTAAGTGAAATTTTGTCTAATAACTAGTTGGAGTAAGAGAGCCAAACAAAATCTCACATTCAGCATACTCATTTCTGTCAGTTTCACCTCTTACTGGGCAGTGAAAGATGATGCCTTGAGGTACTTTCATTTGCATGATTAGAGGGATTCATGGCTATGGATTTTTCTCACAAATTTATGTCCTGATTTTAGTTCCTATTTTCATTTCCTGTGGTCAAAGTTATTAGGTTATTAAAGAATTTCTCCTATTCCAGCTATGAAATTCAGGAAGATTGTCCTGCCAAAGCCAGGAATAAGTACTAATAAGACAGTGAACTTTTAAATTGTTTCAATTTATCATATTTATTCATAACTAAGAAATATTTCCAACACACAAAATGTAAGACAATATATATAAAATATAACCCTTTTGTTCTATGTGCTTTACAATTTTAAAAAATGGAATAAAACTTTCCAAAAGTCAAAGCTACCCTGTGTCTCTTCCTTTGATAGGCCTAAGTTAGTTTTTATCACTCCTTTGCCAGTTTTTACACTCTAAAATTGTGTGTATCTATAAAAAACATGTAGAACTGATCTGCCTATTTCTAGCTTTACATAACTACTATTGAACTACACATACCATTCGATTACTCACTTTTTTCACTCCACTCTGTGGTTTTGAAATTGGTCCATGGTAATACATGTAATTTTAGTTCACTTATTTTAATGGTTTTATGGTACTTCATTGGACAAATACATCAAAACGTAGTTAATCATTTCTTGCTGATGGACATTTAGGTTACAAACAATGTCGTAACAAACATTTTATGTATATATCTTTTTGTTCATGTGGGATAAAGTTTTTCTAGGACCGAATATTTTATCTTTACAAGATATTGCCAAATTACTCTCTAAAGTGGTAAAGAGTAATTTATCCTCTAATCACTGTATAGAAATTTTGTATTTCTCCACATTCACACCAAATATTAGTAATTTCAGGCTTCTAAAAATGTCTGCTGACTTGATAGATGTGAAATAATATCTTCAGTTTAAATTTGTGTTCTCCTGATTGCTACTGAGGTTACACATTTGTTTTATTTCTATGGGTCGTGTAGGGTCTTCTTGGCAAATTGCCTCTTCATTTCCTTTACTACTTTTCTATTGACTTGTTTGTATTTTTTTAGAGTTGTTTTGGACATTTATGAGTTCTTTTGTGGTTGGCATTTACTGTGTTTTGCTTGATAAGTACTTCCAGCAAATGCCAAATTAATCATTTTAATATAAAAATGTTTTTTAAAAAAATTAACAAACTTAACTTTTTTAGAGCAGTTTTAGGTTCATAGCAAAATGGAGCAGAAAGTACAGAGTTCCCATATATATCAATTTCCACAAACTCACAACCTCTCCTACTATTGACATCCTGTGCCACGGTGCTACATGTGCTACAACTGATGAACCTTTTTGACTCATCATTATCATTTGAAGTTCAAAGTGTACGTTAGGGTTCATTCTTGGTGTTGTACATTGTGTGGGTTTTGAGAAATGCACAGTGACATGTAGCCACCATTGTAGTATTATATAGAATAATTTCACTGCCTTAAAAATCCTCTGTTCATCCCTCCCTTCCCTCAACTCTGGAAGCCACTGATTTTTTACTGTCTCCATGGTTTTGTCTTTTCCAAAACATAGTATACCTGAAATCAGACAGTATGCAGCCTATCCAGGTTGGCTTCTTTCACTTAGTAGTATGCATTTAAGTTTCTTCTATTCCTTCGAGTCTTTTCATGGCTTGATAATTCATTTCTTTTAAGCACTGAATAATATTCCATTGTCTGGATATACCACAGTTAATTTATCCATTCATATATGGCAGCTTGTTTGCTTTCATGTTTTAGCAATTGTGTCTAAAGTTTCTGTAAACACCTATGTGCAGGTTTTTATGAGGACATAAGTTTTCCATTTATTTGAGTAAATACCAGGGATATCAAGAAGTGTGATTGCTGGGTTATATGGTTAGAGAATATTTACTTTTGTAAGAAATTGCCAAACAGTCTTCCAAAGAAGCTGTACCATTTTGCATTCTCACCAGCAATTAATGAACATGTCTATTGCTTCACATCTTCACCAGCGTTTGGTATTTCCAATGTCTTGAATTTTAACCATTCACTGTTGTTTTAATTTACAATTTTCTTCTTATTTTTCTTCTCCTTCTCCTTCTCCTCCTTCTTCCTTTCTTCTTTCTTCTTCTTCCTTCTTCTTTTTTGATGGAGTGTTACTCTTGTTTCTTGTTGGCTAGACTGGAGTGCAAAGGCGTGATCCCAGCTGCCCCCCAGGGTTCAAGTGATTCTCCTGCCTCAGCCTCCTGAGTAGCTGGGATTACAGGCATGTAACACCATGCCTAGCTAATTTTATTTTTTTAGTAGAGATGGGGTTTCTCCATGTTGGTAAGGCTGGTCTCTAACTCCCAACCTCAGCTGAACCACCTGCCTCGGCCTCCCAAAGTGCTGGGATTACAGGCACGAGCCACCATGCCCAAGCTTAATTTTAAATTTTCTAATGATATATGATGTTCAACATCTTTTCATATGCTGGCTCGCCATCTGTATATCTTCTTTGGGAAGATGTCTGTTCAGGTCTTTTGGTCATTTTTTTTTTTTTAAATGAAGTTGTTCATTTGCTTTTTGTTGAGTTTTAAGAGTTCTTTGTATATTTTAGATAATCTTTTATCAGATGTATCTTTTGCAAATATTTTCTCCCATTCTATGGCTTATCTTCTCATTTTTCTGACACTGTTATGTGGAGTATAAATATTTAATTTTAGTGAAGTCCAGCTTATCAATTCCTCATGAATTGTGCATTTGGTATTGTTTATAAAAAATAATTGTCATAGCCAAGGCCATCAAGTTTTTTTTCTATGTTATCTTCTAAGAGTTCTAGTTTTGTGTTTTACATTTAGGTCTATGATCCATTTTGAGTTAATTTATGCAAAGGGTGTGAGGTTTGTGTCTAGATTTATCATTATTTATTTCATTGTTGTTGTCCAGTGATATGAGCACCATTTATTGAAAAGACCATCTTTGCTCCATTTGTCAAAAATAAGTTAATTATATTTATGTGTGTCTATTTCCAGTCTCTCCATTCTGTTTCATAGAGTTATTTGTCTGTTTTTTGGACAGTTCACACTCTCTTGATTATTATAGCTTTATAGTAAGTCTTGACGTCAGTTACGTTAGTACTCAGAGTTTTTTTCTTCTCCTTCAATAATGAGCTGGTTATTTTGAGCCTTTTTCTCTCCCTTATAAACTTTAGATTCAACTTTTTTCCCCATCACAAAGTAACTTGCTGGAATTTTGACTGGAATTATGTTGAATCTATAGACCAAGTTGGGAAGAACTGACATCATGACAATATTGAGTGTTTCCATCCATAAATATGGACTATCTCCCATGTATTTAGTTTTTTTTTGATAGCTTTCATTAGCTTTGTAGTTTTCCTCATATAGTTCTTAAACATATTTTGTTATATTTATACCTAAGTATTTCATTTTGGGGGGGTGCTAATGTAAATGACAATGTCCTTTTAATTTCAAATTCCACTTGTTCATTGCTAGTATTAGGAAAGCTATTGACTTTTGTACATTAACCTTGTATCTTACAACCTTGTTATAATTGCTTGTTAGTTCCAGGAAATTTTTGTTGATTCTTTCAGATTTTCTGCATTGATGGTCATGTCATCTGTGAACAGATAGTTTCTTTTCCTTCTTTCCTCACCTGTATACTTTTTATTTTCTTTTCTCATCTTAATTGCATTTAGGACTTCCAGTATAATGCTGAAAAGCAGTGATGAAAGGGGAAATCCTTGTCTTGTTCCTGATCTTAGCAAGAGAGCTTCAAGTTTTTTACTGTAAGATGTATTAGCAATGGATTTTGTTGTTGATGTTTTTTGATTAAGTTGAGGAAGTCTGACTCTATTCCTGGTTTGCTGAGAGTCTTTTTTTAATGAATTGGTGTCTATGTCTATTGATATATCATGTAAGTTTTCTTCTTAAGCCTGATGTTGTGATGGATTACATAGGTTGATTTCAAATGCTGAACCAGCCTTTCAAATCTTGGGCAAATCTCACTTGGTTATGTTATATAATTCCTTTTATATGTTGTTGGTTTGATTTGATTATATTTTATTATCTTTACATCTAAGTTTATGAGAAATATTGTACTGTAGTTATATTTTCTTGTAAAGTCTTGTCTGGTTTTAGTGTGGTGATGCTGGCCTCATAGAGTGAATTAGAAAGTATTTCCTTTGTTTCTGTTTTCTGAAAGATTATAGAGAATTGGTATAATTTCTTTCTTAAATGTTGGTAAATTTCAACAGTGAACACATCTGGGCCAGGTGCTATCTGTGTTAGAAGATTATTAACTATTGATTCAATTTCCTTTATAGATATAAGTCTACTCACATTGTCCATTTCCTCTTGTGTGAGTTTTGGCATGTTATGTCTGTAGTAAATTGATTCATCTGTTATCAAATGTATGCAATTCCCCTGTAATTCCAGCACATTGCAAGGCTGAGGCTGGTGTATCACTTGAGGACAGGTGTTTGAGACGAGCTTGGCCAACATGACGAAACCCCATCTCTACTAAAAATATACAGATTAGCCAGGTGTGGTAGTGGGTGTCTGTAATCCTGGCTACTTGGGAGGCTGAGGCAGGAGACTCGCTTGAACCCAGGAGGTGGAGGTTGCAGTGAGCCAAGTTTGTGCCACTGTACTCCAGCCTGGGTGACAGAGCAAGACTCCATCTCAAAAAAAAATAATAATAATGTGCTGTTCCTAGATTATTTCAATTTCAACCTCTAGAAACATGAGACATAATAATAATAGACTGTTGCTTAAAGCCACTATGTCTGAAGTGGTTTATTTCATAGCAATAGACAACCTCAACACAAAGATTAAGTGTTTTCAACTGAAGCTCATGAAAATGGTGGTGAAGAGGAACTATTTCAAATTAGCTGTTTAATTTGAAATCATCTTACACTGACCAAAAGTTTTAAAATATAACACAGAAAACTCATATACCATTCACCTCTCTTCTCCTAATTTTAACATCTCATATAACCACAGTAAAATTAATGACCTCAAGACATGACCATGGATACAATACTATTAACTGATCTAGAGACTGTATTTGAATTTTGCCAGTTATACCACTAATACCCTTTTTTAATCCAAGAATTGATCCATAACCCTATCTTGCATTAAGTTTCATATTTTGTTAGTCTTCTTCAATCTATTACCATTCCTCTGTTTTTGTCTTTTATAACTTTGACATTTTGAAGATGATGGACCAGTTATTCTGTAGAATGTCACTGAATTTGAGTTTGTCTGATTTTTTCCCATGATTAAATTCAAGTTATGCATTTTGGCAAGACTTCCACAATAATTACATTGTGACCTTCTCAGAGCATCTTGTCAGGATGTACAGAATGTTGATATGTATTAATACATTACATCTTATTACATAATTTTAACTTTGATCCCTTGGTTAAGGTGGTGTCTGCTATGTCTCTCCACCGTAAAGTTATTTTTTCTTTTGTATTAATAAGTATCTTATGAGGAGGTAGTTTAAAACCATGCAAATACTGTTTCTTCTCCTATCTTAATACTAATTTTAGCATTCATTTGTGACTCTTACCTGTAGTAGTTACTATTTTTGCCCTAATGGTGATTTTCTACTTTCATCATTCCTTCTACACTTAGTGATTAGACTTTGATGCTAGGGGGACTTCTGCCAAGATGGCCGAATAGCAACAGCTCCGATCTGCAGTACCCAGCAAGATTGTGCCAAAAGACTAGTGATCTCCACATTTCCAACTGAGGTACCAGGTTTATCTCATTGGGACTGATTAGACAGTGGGGACAGCCCAAGGTGGTCAACCCGAAGCAGGGTGGGCACCGCCTCACCCGGGAGGTGCAAGGGACTGGAGACTCCCACTCCCAGCCATGGAAAGCCACTAGAGACTTTTCCCAACACTCCAGCCCTCTGGGCCAGACACTGCGCTTAGAGACTTTTCCCAACACTCCAGCCCTCTGGGCCAGACACTGTGCTTTTCCCACTGTCTACACAACCTGCAGACCAGGAGATTCCCATTGGCACCTACAATGTCAGCGCCTGGGGTTTCCAGCACAAAACTGGGTGCCCATTTTAGATGAGTGGCATTTGGAATGCCAGAGAAACAGAACTGCCTATTCCCCTGAAAAAGGGGGCTGAAGCCAGGGAACCAAGCAAGCTGGCTGGGGATCCCACCCACACAAAGACCAGCAAGCTACTGGCTTGAAACTCTCACAGCCAGCATGGCAGTCTGAGCTCAACCCAGGACAGTGGAGCTTGGTGAGGGGAGGGCCGCCCGCCATTGCTGAAGTTCCCATAGGTGGCTTCAACAATGCCTGTGTAAAGAAAGCCACTGCCTCCTGGAAGCTTACACAGCAGGTGGGTGGAGCCCAGCACTGCAGCTCAGCAAGGCCTCTACAGGCAGACTGTCAAGTAGATTCCCTTCTCGCTGGGCAGGGCATCTCAGAAAAAAACACACAGCAGCCCATCAGGAACTTACAAAGCCCCCACCTTCCTGGGACACAGCATCTGGGAAAAGGGGTGGTTGTGGGTTCTGCTTCAGCAGACTTAAACGTCCCTACCCAGCAGCTCTGAAAGGAGCAACTGAGCCCCCAGAATAGTGCTTGAGCTCCATTAAGGGACAGGCTGCCTCCTCAAGTGGCTCCCTTCCCCTCTGTGTATCCTCTCTGGGAGACACGTCATACCAGAAAGCTCAGGCTGACATCTGGCAGGTACCCTTTTGGGACAAAGCTGCCAGAGGAAGAAACAGGCAGCAATTTTTGCTGTTCTGCAGCATCCGTGGGTAATTCCCAGGTTAGCAGGGTCTGGAGTGGACCTCCAGCAAACTCCAGCAGACTTGCAGCAGAGAGGCCTGACTGTTAAAAGGAAAACCAATAAACAGAGAAATAGCTTCTACATCAACAGAAAGGACACCCACTCAGAAACCCCATCCAAAAGTCACCAACTTCAGAGACCAAAGGTAGATAAATCCACAAAGATGGGAAGGAACCAGCACAAAAAGGCTGAAATCACCAAAGGCCAGAATGCCTCCTCTCTTCCAAGAGATCACAACCCCTCACCAGCAAGGGAACAAAACTGGATGGAGAATGAGTGTGATGAATTGACAGAAGCAGGCTTCAGAAGGTGGGTAATAAAATTCTCTGAGCTAAAGGAGCATGTTCTAACCCAATGCAAGGAAACTAAAAACCTTGAAAAAAGGTTAGATGAAATGCTAATGAGAATAACAAGCATGGAAAAGAAGAAACGACATGATGGATCTGAAAAACACAGCATGAGAACTCCGTGAAGCATACACAGAGTGTAAATTTCAATAGCCAAGTAGATCAAATGGAAGAAAGTATATCAGAGATTGAAGATCAACTCAATGACATAAAGCGAGAAGGCAAGATTAGAGAAAAAAGAGTGAAAAAAAATGAACAAAACCTCCAAGAAATATGGGATGATGTGAAAAGACCAAATCTACGTTTGTTCGGTATACCTGAAAGTGATGGGGAGAACGAAACCAAGCTGGAAAACATTCTTCAGGATATTATTCACTCTTCAGAATATTATTGGGAGGACTTCCCCAACCTAGCAAGACAGGCCAACATTCAAATACAGGAAATACAGAGAACACCACAAAGATAAGCCTCAAGAAGAGCAACCCCATGGCACATAATCCTAAAATTCACCAGGGTTGAAATGAAGGAGAAAATGCTAAGGGCAGCCAGAGAGAAAGGTCCTGTTACCCAGAAAGGGAAGCCCATCAGACTCATAGCAGATCTCTCAGCAGAAATCCTACAAGCCAGAAGAGAGTGGGGGCCAATATTCAACATCCTAAAAGAAAATAATTTTCAACCCAGCATTTCATATCCAGCCAAACTAAGCTTCATAAGTGGAGAAATAAAATCCTTTATGGACAAGCAACTGCTGAGAGATTTTGTCACCACCAGCCCTGCCTTACAAAGAGCTCCTGAAGGAAGCACTAAACATGGAAAGGAATAACCAGTACCAGCCACTGCAAAAACATACTAAACTGTAAAGACCATCTACACTATGAAAAAAACTGCTTTAACTAACGGGCAAAACAACCAGCTAGCATCAAAATGGCAGGGTCAAATTCACACATAACAATATTAACCTTAAATGTAAATGGGCTAAATGCCCCAATCAAAAGATGTAGACTGGCAAATTGTATAAAAAGTCAAAACCCATCAGTGTGCTGTATGGACACAAGGAGGGGAACATCACACACCGGGGCTTGGGGGTGGAGTGCTAGGGGAGGAATAGCAGTGGTTTGGGGGACTGGGGAGGGATAGCATTAGGAGAAATACCTAATGTAGATGACAGGGCCAATAATGCAGCAAACCACCAGCATGGCATGTGTCTACCTGTGTAACCTGCACCATCTGTACATGTACCCCAGAACTTAAAGTATAATAAAAAAATAATAAATAAATAAATAAATAAATAAAAATATTACAAAAAGAATTTGATGCTAGCAAAATCTTCCCCTTGTCACTCATTTTTAAATTTATTCAATCATATCACTGTGGACTATGGGTTTTAATCTAATATGTCATCGTTTGTTTTGGTTCTCATATTGACCTTGATTTGGTCATTGATATTCTTTAAGTTGTTCCTCAATGTGCTCCCATCAATTTTTAGCATTCCTTTTATTTCTAACACCACAGGGTATTCCAGGACGGTCTTGCACTTTCCCTGCCTCAGACCTGAAATCCACCATTCCTTCAGGAACTCTGGTTCCTTTTACTGGATGATGATATTAAGAAATGGAGACCTGATATTCTCATTACTGCTGAAATAGTCTTGCTCCCAGGCTCTCTCAGTGGACAGAGGTAAGAAATATGAGTATGTAAACTAACCTATGCATGTATACATATCTGTATTTATTTTTATATCCGTTATATGTATATCAAACTGATATACTTACCTCTGATTCCGGTTCACTACCACAGATTTTATTCTAGCTTTCTTTCATTCTTTATGTGTAATTCCTTTCTCTAACAGTGAGAAAATTCATTCTTCACAATATATTTTCTTATGAAAATTGACTTTTAATGGTTACCAAAGAGGCACTTTTTTAATATAGCCCATTTTCTTCTTACTTTTAACTTCAACTACTTTCCTTGGAGTTCAGACTTCATAAACATAAGTTTGTCAGTAGCGACAAATGGAGATGACCAGCTCTAGAGAGTTATACATTTAAATAGTGCACAGGGATTGTGGTTGAAAAACAAACACAAACATCTAGTTAGTGTTTTCAAGTAACTCCATTTTACTAGATTAATTTCATATTGCTTCAAGAAAACTAATCACTTGATGACTCTTGTTGAATGCAATGCTAACACCCTTTGAGTTGTGGGTGTCAAATTGAGTCTGAACATATCCAGTAATATATGTCAGACATGTCCTAGAAATGGAAAACAAACAAAATTAATATTATGCACTATTTTAATTTTGTAAAGGATGTTGGAACACTCTTTCTTTGAATGATGACATACAAAACTAGCTTGCCCTATTCTAGTTGTGTAGTGACAAGAATAAATGACTATCAATTAGACATTTGCTTTTCATTTATATTAAGCTTAAAATGTTAGCTATATCATTTGAATAATGTATATACCTATTTTAACTAATAGTCCTATTTTTCTAGCTACTTAGTTTAGAAATGATAATTTTAGCTTTAAAGCATGTAAATTTGTTACTCAATCTCTTTTCCTTTTAAATAGATTTCTTAATATCCATAACTTTAGAAATGAAGTACTTTTATTATATTCATGAAAGTCCTCACCAGTGAGGTGGATATCTCATATGATTTTTTAAAAATATGGAAACAGTTGCCATGGCCAATGTGAGTTATAGATACAATATTCAGAAGAAGATTGTTTTAGAAAATATCTACACCCATATAAAGGGTAAATATTGAGCAAACTGTACCAGATTTTTGCTATAGAAGTATGCACAAGAGAGCATGAGACTTTAATTAGGGTAAAAAATTTAAATTTAATTCTAAGCCGCAATTTTCTTATAGTGAAGGCTGTTAAATCCTGAGAAATGCTCTTGAAGATGAGGTTTTAAAATTTTTTTCTCTCAAGGTCTTTATAAACTAATGAATTTATAAACTAACAAATACAGTATTTCAGGATGGGTTAGGTGTGATCTCACCTTGATGTAGAGACAGAGACTTAATGAGCTCCCAAAGGCTGTATCCTAGCCTTAAGTTTTTTTGTTTGTTTATTTCTTGTTTCTCTTTTTTTGGAGACAGGATCTTGCTCTTGCTCTGTCACCCAGGCTGGAGTGCAGTGATGTGAACATTGCTCACTGCAGCCTCGACCTCCCAAGCACAAGCAATCCTCCCTCCTCAACCTCCTGAGAAACTGGGACAAGATTCTAAGAATGACATTTTCACTTAGAATTTACATTGAAATATGATCAAGGAGTCTTGCTTATCCTCCCTGTCCACAGAGAACTGACACCTATATAAATGATAAGAGAGAGCTCAAGAACATACACCTACATGTTGATAGCTTTGGGACCAGAGCTCTTGCTGATATGGCGGTGTAGGGAAGAAAAATAATATCTTTTCCTTCACCATCACAAAGTTTATGGCCGATACCCCTATTACAAAAGACAGATTAACAAGAGAAAAGCATAGCAAATCTATTTAAACAAAGCTTTATGTGGCATAGGAGCCTTCAAAAATGAAGAGCCAAAGACCCAGGGAAAACTGTATTTTGCTTCTTAGGTTCACTTAAGAATAGCCAGTCATGTAGAAGTATGATTGGACAAATGGGTATGGTCTAATGATAATAACTGGGGGAACTTAGCAAGGTCTGTTTGCTAAGGTTCATTTCCATGCCCCCGTCTTTATACCTTTCCTCTTGGTATAGGGCAGGACCCCTGTCATGTGAGGGTCTTTAGGGAAGAAGAGAATCATTCTTTTTATGATCTAGGATGGTTTGGATCTGTGTCCCTGCCAAATCTCCTGTTGAGATGTGATCCCCAGTGTTGAAGGTGGGGCCTAGTGGGAGGTATCTGGCTGTGGGGGCAGATCTCTTGTGGTTTGGTCCTGTCCTCACAATAGAGAGTTCTCACGATAGTGAGTTCTCACAAAATCTCTGGTTGTTTAAAAGCATGTGGCACCCCTCTCCCTCACTCTCTTTTGCTTCTGTTTTCACCATGTGAGTTGCTGCTGGATTCCCCTTTGCCTTTTGCCATGATTAAAAGCTCCCTGAGGCCTCATCAAAAGCCAAGCAGAAGCCAGTACCATGCTTCCTGTTAAAGCCTGCAGAATCATGAGCCAATTAAACCTCTTTGCTTTATAAATTACCCAGTCTCAGGTATGTCTGTATAGCAATGCAAGAATTACGTAACACATTGGCCTCAGGGAATAAATGCAGAGGAAGGTCAGAGAGTGACCTTTCTATGCATGCCAAGGTGCCGTATTTTGGGATACCATGTTCTGAGCCACAACAGCAAAATAATAACAACAGTAAAATATTTTGTATAGCATACTACATAATTTTTAGGATTTGGGGGGCCTATATTTTGTGTAGCCATTGTATCAACTAGGTGAATTAGTGAATATACCATTCTTACTCTGTCTTCAGGGAAACTGAGGCACAGATATTTTAGAATACTTCTCTAAGACCGAGACGCAGAGTTAAGACTTGAATGTTCATTTTTCGACACATAAGCCAGTGTTCTTCCAAGTGGCTTGCTGCCTTTTGTTTGAGAATATCTGGAATTAAATGTAAATCCCACATAAGTGGAGATTCCATGTTTGAATTCAGACAAAACTGCACTTGTTGCGGGAAAAGAGCCATGATGTTTTAGTTGCTGAATTTAGACCAGCGCTTCTCAAACAGTCCTCTGAGGAACACCAGTTCTATGGGATAATGGCAGCTGTTACACCTTATTAATTGAGGTTTGATTTAGCCTTGAGTAACAGAAAAAAAAAATCACAGTGACATACATAAGATGGAAGATTATTTTCCTCTCACATAAAGAAGTCTGAAGCTAGGCCCTGTGTGACTGGTGTGGTGGCTCACAATAAGGAGTCTGGGTCCTGCCATCTTGCAGCCTTCTTGTCTTTAGTGAGCCCCTCCTCCTGGTTCAACTGCTGAGGCTGTAGCCATCACTGCCTTCTGATTAGCTGAAGGGAGGAAGGGGGCAACTGAAAGATAGGAATGCTTCTTGCCTTTAGGGATATTTCTAAGTTGCCACACATATTATGCCCACTTATATCTCATTGGTCAGAACTTAGTTACTTGACTAGACATAGCAGCAAGGGAATCTGGGCAAGAAAACTTTTTGGCTAAATAGCAATGTACCCAGGTAAAACTGAAATTCTTGTGCAAATGAAGAAGGGATAAACGGATATGGGAACTGACCCTACCGATGACTGCTGCACACCCATAGAAGTAAGCTCTACTTGAAAAAAAGAATTCTGTGGTCAAACAAAGCTTAGAAATGCAAGAGTGAATAAAGCTAAACAAGCCTTTTTAACACCAGGCTTCTCAAAGGTGTCAATACATATTGCAAAACTTGAAGAGCGAGATATGCTATGTAAAGTTCTCATGCTTATTTGCCTATAGAACTCTTGACCCATTTAGTATTTGTTGGGATTAATGGTCTGTGGAATATACATTGAGGAAATACTGCTGTAAACTGTTGAATCTGGAATGGATAATTCCTGTCTGTTCCCTACTGCCAAGTTACTTACTGAAGAAGGCATTGAGCCTCTCTGACTTACTTAACTTGATTTTATTCTATGTGCGAGTCAAAGACGTGGTGGAACATACATGATGAGCATGACTGGAGAAATTTGCAAATACAAATGATTGCAGAAATGCCAAATAATTAGATTTTAAAGAGGAAATTCTTATATTTTGCCTAAAAATATGTTAAGCAATTTTCAGGTAGGTAATTTAACATTCTGTAATACCTCTACTAAGGGAGAGAGGGCTTTTGAATAATACAGTACTAAGAGCTACCAGTTGTTGAGCATGCAGAGAACCTGCCTCAGCAGACCACCCTGGGGTACCCACACAGGGCTGTGGACGCTCCTATGGCCCTGGACCAGGCACTTCTAAGTTTACCCTCGTATTTTATGTCTTTGTTTGAGAAATGCCTATTCAGATCCTTTGTCTCTTTTTAAATTGGGCTGTTTTCTTACTATTATTTGAGTTTAATTTACATTTTGGATATTGATCCCTTACCAGATGTGTGGTCTCCCGCAGGGCAGGCTGTCTCTTCACTCTGTTGACTGGTTCCTTCGCTGTGCAGTGTTTTAGTTTGATGCCATTCTATTTTACTAGTTTTGCTTTTGTTGTCTGTATTTTTGGGTTCATATACAAGAAATCATTGCCCAGACCAATATCATGAAGGTTTTCCCTTATGTTTTTTTCTAGTTATTGTACAATTTCATGTTGTAAGTCTTCCATCCATTTTTTAGTTTCATTTTATTTTATTTATATTTCAGTAGTTGAACAGGAACAAGTGGTGACTGGTTACATGGATAAGTTCTTTAGTGGTGATGTCTGAAGTTTTGGTGCACTCATCACCTGAGAAGTGTACACTGCACCCAATGTGTAGTCTTTTATCCCTCACCCACTTCCTACCCTTTCACCCTAGTCCCCAAAGTTCATTGTATCATCCTTATGCCTTTGCGACCTCATAGCTTAGCTCCCACTTATGAGTGAACATATTGAGGGAATAAAACCTTTTGGGTCAATGGGGAATCTTTTGGAAATCCTAGCATGGGAAAAGGTCAACACGGGTACTTCAACCATATCAAAGGCTGTGTTCAAAGTATCAGTTAGCTGTTCAGCCACATTCTAATACTGCTTGTAAGTTCAACAGAAACTAGGAAACAACCAACAGAAGGAGAGATTAGGTGATTCACGGTCACAAGCCCCTCCCCACACAGGACTAGGAGGCAAACACTCAGCAGCTCAGAGGAGAGATTACGTGACTCATGGTCACAAGCCCTCTCCCCACACAGTACTAAGGGACAAACACTGAGCAACTCAGAATTACTTGGGGATATAAGCCCAGGCAGCTCTGACCAACAGCGGGAACCCACTCAGGTCCCCTTCCACCCTTCCATGCTGTGGAAGCTTTTACTTCCGCTTGCTCACTAAGCTGCATTGCTGCTCACTCTCTCGGTCCATGAACCCTTGTTTGGAGCTGGAACACTCACCGTGGCATAAGATTCTCTGCTTGATTCTTCGAGCAAGGGAAGCCAAGAACCTGAGACCTGAGCCCAAGCTACAAATCCAATTACAATATTATGTTTGGTTTTCCATTCTTGAGTTACTTCACTTAGAATAATGGTCTCCAACTCCATCCAGGCATCCAGGTTGCTGCGAATGCCATGCCATCATTTTCTTTTTACTGCTGTGTAGTATTCCATAGTATATATGAACCACATTTTCTTTATCCATTCATTGATTGATGAACATTTGGGCTAATTCCATATTTTTACAGTTGTGAATTGTGTTGCTGTAAACATGCACGTACAAGTATACTTTTCATATAATCACTTATTTTCTTCTGAGTAGATACCCAGTAGTGGGATTGCTGGATCAAATGGTACATCTACTTTTAGTTCTTTAAGGAACTGTTTCTTAATCCTGAGTTCTAAGTTGATTGCACTGTGGTCTGAGAGATTGTTTGTTATGATTTCTGTTCTTTTGCATTTGCTGAGGATTGATTTACTTCCAATTATGTGGTCAATTTTAGAATAGGTGTGATGTGGTGCTGAGAAGAATGTATATTCTGTGGATTTGGGGTGGAAAGTTCTGTAGATGTCTAATAGGTTTGCTTGGTCCAGATCTGAGTTCAAGTCCTGGATATCCTTGTTAATTTTCTGTCTGGTTGATATGTCTAATATTGATAGTAGAGTGTTAAAGTCTACTGCTATTATTGTGTGGGAGTCTAAGTCTCTTTGTAGGTCATTAAGAACTTGCTTTATGTATCTAGGTGCTCCTGTATTGGGTGCGTGTATATTTAGGATCGTTAGCTCTTCTTGTTGCATTGATCCTTTCACCAGCATGTAATGTCCCTCTTTGTTTCTTATGGTCTTTGTTGTTTTAAAGTCTGTTTTATCAGAGACGAAAATTGCAGTCTCTGGTAATGCTCGCTGGCTGTTTTGCCCATTACTTGATGTAGATTCTTTATTATGGTGATGCTCTTTATCTTTTGGTATGTTTTTGGAATGGCTGATACTGGTCGTTCCCGTCTATGTGTAGTGCTTCTTTCAGAAGCTCTTGTAAAGCAGGCCTGGTGGTGATGAAATCTCTGAGTACTTGCTTGTTCACAAAAAATTTTATTTTTCCTTCACTTATGAAGCTTAGTTTGGCCGGATATGAAATTCTAGG
>CAUYQU010009869.1:0-33299 GCA_963574635.1 Cheracebus regulus
TGTGAGTTCATCACACTCATCCTCCATCAAGCCTTGTTCTCTTGCTGATGAGGAGCTGCGATCCCCGGTAGGAGGAGAGGCATTCTGATTTCGGGTGTTCTCAGCCTTTTTGCACTGGTTTCTTCCCATTTTTGTGGATTTCCACCTGTTGTCTTTGTAATTGCTGACTTTCAGATTGGGTCTCTGAGTGGACGTCCAGCTTGTTGGTTATGAAGTTTTTCTGTTTCTTAGTTTTCCTTCGGGGGGGCGTCCCTTCCCCACAGAGCTGGGCCTTCCCGGGTTCAGCTGTGCTTGCTCTCCGTCCTCAGCACTTCCCAACTGCTGTTCTCCTTGTGGGGATGCGACCAGCCAAGCCCAACTAAAAGGGCACCCAGTCCTGTACACTCTGCACTGAGAAGTGCCGCGCTTGCCAAAAGAGTCATGCTGGCGACCCATGTGGCTCCTTCGCCAGGAATCTCCCAGTCTGTGGGCATCAAAAATTCGTCTGCAATTGCAGCATCCACTCGCTCTCTGCGCTTTCACTGGGAGCTACAATCCTGAGCTGCCACTACGCGACCATCTAGGATCTCTCTCCGCCCGGTGATGAAGTTTTTTTGTTTCTTAGTTTTCCTTTGGTGGATGCCCCTTCCCCACAGAGCTGGACCTTCCCGGGTTCGCTGTGCTTGCTGTGAAACTCTGTCCTCAGCGCTTCCACTTGCTGTTTTCCTTGTGGGGATGGGACCAGCCGAGCCCGTCTGTCCATATACTCTCCACCAGAAAGCGCCGTGCTGGGGCACCGGCAAAACAGCCACGTCGGCCAAAAGAGTCGCACTGGCGACCCATGTGGCTCCTCTGCCGGGAATCTCCCAGTCTGTGGGCAACAAAAATTCGTCGGAAAGTGCGGCATCCACTCGTTCTCTGCGCTTTCACTGGGAGCTACATTCCTGAGCTGTTGCTAATCGGCCATCTTGGATCTCTCTTAATGTAATTATATTTTTTAACATGATTGCCATCCTCATTAATTTTTGAGATAACAAGGTGAGGTAAAGTGAAACTTTTATGGCTACCTAATTCATTCAAGAAAGGTAGACAGAGAATAGAATAATGGTATCTCTAGAAAGCATTTTTTGGCAAGGGAGAATTCTAGAAGAATATGAATTAACTGGTTTATTTATTCATTTTGAGGTATTAAAATAAATAATTACCAGATCCCCACTTTACTGCAAATGACTGTAGATTCACAGATTATCAAATCACTGCCATGCCAAAAATCATTTAAGAGTTTGTACATATATGAGCTAGGTGTTATGTAAAGAGTAAATTATATTCACACAGTCTCTGCCTCCAGGACAGTTACAGTTTAGAGAGACTGTACTTTGAAATAGTATGTATCTAATGCTCTAGCAGTTTTTTTTTTTATTTAGAGTCACTCTTTTGCCCAGGCTGAAGTGCAGTGGCACAATCTCAGCTCACTGCAACCTCCATCTCCTGCTTCAAGTGATCCTCCTGTCTCAGCCTCTCGAATAGCTCAGACTACAAGTGTTCACCACCATACCTGGCTAATTTTTGTATGTTTAGTAGAGATGGGGTTTCACCATGTTGGCCAGGCTGGTCTCAAACTTCTGACCTCAAGTGGTCTGCCCACCTCAGCCTCCCACAGTGCTGGGATTACAGGCATGAGCCGTCGCACCCGGCCATTCCCTTTTCTTTTTATCAACATAACACATCTTCTAGCTAAATAAACCAAAAGTACTGCCTTTGGAGACAACAGTTTCCAACATTTAAAAATGACTGCCTCAAAACCTTTTTGAAGTGCTTACTAAATAATAAATAATAGAAAATAAATTTATGTGATAGATCCTAACTGTGAAGTCTCACAGCCTCATTTCTTTGCTTATGGTGTCCATCTCCTGAAATTGCTGAGAAGCTTTCTTCCACTTCTTTTAAAATCTCTTTAGTTTGGATGCACTCAGATAAATTCAACTCAATAAGTCTTTATTGGGTGCTTTCTATATGCAGGCAAATGTTGGGGCTTAAAAGGATGAATAAGACCTGCCATAAAGAGTTCCCAGTTTAGTGAGGGAAAGATATGCAATTCAATCTGCCAAGTGCAAGAGTAGAGGTGCGCACAAAATGTTAAGGAACAGAGGAATAAGCAGTTAATTTTCCCAGGGTAGTTAGGGAAGTTTTTGTAGACAGCAAAACACTAGTAAGCAATTTTTTGTGTAAAGGAGGGGGAAGGGTATTTGAGGCAGAAGGAACAAAGGAACAAGGATATTTGAAGCAGAAGGGACAAACACTCAAGGCTCAAAGAGTGTTTGAAGCATTCATGTAGCAGATATGCGGATATGGAGAATATGTTAGTGGTCTGGATAGAAGATCAAGTCAGCTGCAACATTCCCTTAAGCCAAAGCCCAATCCAGAGCAAGGCCCTAACTCTCCTCAATTCTGTGAAGGCTGAGAGAGGTGAGAAAGCTGCAGAGGAAAAGCTGGAAACTAGCAGAGGTTAGTTCATGGGGTTTAGGGAAAGAAGTCACGACTTAAAAGTGCAAGGTGAAGCTGCAAGTGCTGATGTAGAAGATACAGCAAGTTTTTCAAAAGATCTAAGATCATCATTGAAGGCAGCTACACTAAACAATGAATTTTCCATGCAGACAAAACAGCCTTCTATTGGAAGAAGATGCTATCTAGGATTTTCATAGCTGTAGAGAAGTCAATGTCTGGCTTCAAAGCTTCAAAGGACAGGCTGACTCTCTTGTTCGGGGCTAAGGCAGCTGGTGATTTTAAGGTGAAACCAATGCTCATTTATCATTTCAAAAATCCTAGCCTTTAAGAATTATGCTAAATCTATTGTGCCTCTACCCTATAAATGGAACAACCAAGTCTGGATGACTTGGTTTACAGTATGGTTTATGGAATATTTTAAATACACCCTTGAGATCTACTGCTCAGGAAAATAGATTCCTTTCAAAATATTACTGCTCATTGACAGTGCACCTGGTCACCTAAGCGCTCTGATGGAAATGTACAAGGTGATTAATGTTGTTCCTATGCCTGCTAACACAGAATCCATTCTGCAGCCCATGGATCAAAGACCAATTTCAATTTTCAAGTCTTATTTGAGAAATACATTTCATAAGGCTATGGCTTCCATAGATAGTGATTATTCTGATGGATTTGAGCAAAGCAAAGTGAAAACCTTCTGGAAGGGATTCACCATTCTAGTTGTCATTAAGAACATTTGTGATTCATGGGAGGAAGTCAAAATATCAGCATTAACAGAGTTTGGAAGAAATTGATTTCAACCCTCATTGATGACTTTGAGGGCTCCAGGGCTTCAGTGGAGGAAGTAACTGCAGATGTAATGGAAATAGCAAGAGAACTAGAATTAGAAGTGAGGCCTGAAGATGTGAGTGAACTGCTGCAATCTCATGATAAAACTTGAATGAATAAGGAGTGTCTTCTTCTAGATGGGCAAAGAAAGCAGCTTCTTAAGATGGAATCACTCCTGGTGAAGACACTGTGAACATCGTTGAAATGGCAACAAATTTAGAATACTACATAAATTTAGCTGATGAAGCAGTGGTAGGGTTTGACAGGACTGACTCCAATTTTGAAAGAAGTTCAATTGTGGGTAAAAAGTTATCAAACAGCATTGAATGTAACAGAGAAATCATTCATGACAGGAAGAGTCAATCAATATGGCAAACTCAGTTGTCTTATTTATTTATTTATTTATTTTTGAGATGAAGTCTCCTCTGTCACCCAGGCTGGAATGCAGTGGCGTGACCCTGGCTCACTGAAACCTCCGCCAACCGAGTTCAGGTGATTCTCCTGCCTCAGCCTCCTGGCTCAGTTATCTTTATTTTTTGAGACAGAGTTTTGCTCTTGTTGCCCAGGCTAGAGTGCAATGGCATGATCTTGGTTTATTGCAACCTCCACCTCCCGGGTTCAAGCAATTCTCCCGCCTCAGCCTCCCGAGTGGCTGAGATTACAGGCATACACCCCCACGCCTGGCTAATTTTCATAGTTTTAGTAGAGACAGGGTTTCTCCATGTTGGCCAGGCTGGTCTCGAACTCCTGACCTCATGATCTGCCCGCCTCGTCCTCCCAAAGTGCTGGGATTACAGGTGTGAGCTACCACGCCCAGCCTCAGTTGTCTTATTTTTAAGATATTGCCACAGCCAGCCCAACCTTCAGCAACCACTACTCTTTTCAGTCAGCATTTATCAACATTGAGGCAAGACCACCAGCAAAAAAATTTTGACTGGCTAAAGGCTCATATGATTGTTAGCATTTCTTAGCAAAAAAAAAAAAAAGTATTTTTAAATTAAGGTGTGCACACTGTTTTTTTAGACATAATGCTACTTCACACTTAATATAGTATAAACATAACTTTTATACATGCATTGGGAAACGAAAAATTCATGTGACTCACTTTATTGTGATGTTCTCTTTATTGTAGTGGTCTGGAACCAGACCCCAAATATCTCCAAGGTCTGCCTATGTGAGGGCCAAAAATATAATTTTAGTCACCACCATAGAGAGTTCCAACCTCTCACCCAGTTCCTTAATTGAAAGGAAAGGTGGGTCCCTTTGAGAAAGAGCTCTCTAGCATTGCCAGTAGTATATACTGGAAAATCTTTCTCTAAGTCTTCTCTACAGAGATTGGTGGCCATTTCCTAAAATGATTTTGTGCTAGGGAAAAGGATATCCAGGTTTTTCAGAGATATCTAAACACTGATTCTAAAATGATATTAATCCTGGGGATCCAAAATACCACTTCAGTCCATAAGATTAAGTGGGGACTTGTGGTGTCCAGCTGCCAGGTGGAGTCTTAACTCAAGTTTGAATCACAATGTTTTAGTAGGGCCATAGAATCACCCTGTGGTGACTTCAGTCCCTGAATATATAATTAGAACAGAGATACTGGTAACTGGAAGAATCTCTATATTGGTTCTCTGATTCTGGAATAAGGACTATTATAGTAAGAAGAGCCTCCACTTGCACCTCCTCTTCCATATGTAGTATCTTTATTGGAGCAAATCAACATAGCCCTTGGTACCTGCTATGTAACTATTGTCCTAGAAAATGCTTATTTTTCCATATAAATTGGCAAGAAACACCTGAAGCAGTATGGTTTTACTTGGCAGGGCCAACAATACCCATTCACAGTCTTGTTTCAGGGCTGCATCATTTCTCTCGCTCTCTGCCATAATATAGTCCACAGAGATATTGAGCATCTTGACTTCCCAGTCAGCATCACATTGATAAAAGTATGCAGATTGTATCCAAGGAGCTGGAAGTAGCAAGGTCTTTAACTGTCTTTAAGAGATATATGCAAACCAGAGGATGGGAGATAAATTCCATTCTGGCATCAATTTTCATATCCATCAAGTGCCAGTTATTATTGTCTCATCTCCAAATTCACCCTTTTATACTCTTCTTTGTTGCTGAAGCTGAGACCCTGAAAATCACATTTCTTTGCCTTACCAGCTGGCTTTGTTATACTATGCTAACTGGGGCACCAGAGGGACAGCCCACACCAAAGAGACTTGCTCCCTCTTGTCTACCTTGACTGCTTCTTGTGGCCTTTTGGTTCCTGTGTGCTTCACCTAGTAATGCTTCTTCATCCTGGTAGCAGTGTTTCCTTTTTGTAGCAACAGCTGAATCCAGTTTGTAGTTTTCCTATAGTTCTATAATTTTCATTACTCTAAGGCAACACCACCAGCCAGGCAGTGCTCCTGTTCCAGAAATCTGTGTCCCAGACCCCTGGATGCCTCTAAGCTCAGAGGCACTAACACCAGCTGAGCAGCACTTTCTCCTCAGAGACCTTAGTTTTAGCTCTGTGGGGTGACTATTCTAAATTTTTCCCTTTGCTTCTTCTTTTTTTTTTTTTTCCTAGCCCTTAAGATGGGAGGAATTACTCACCTCTGTGATACCTTAGATTTCTCTTTTTACTTTTTTAGTTATCTACTTTATAACTTTATATCTAGCTATTAATTCTTTGATAAAATTTCTTGGCAAATAACTGGTAGAGTTTCTTTCTTTCTCTCTTTCTTTCTCTTTCTTTCTTTCTTTCTTTCTTTCTTTCTTTCTTTCTTTCTTTCTTCTTTCTTTCTTTCTTTCTTTCTTTCTCTTTCTTTTTCTTCTTGACAAGGTCTTGCTCTGTCACCAGGCTGGAGTATAATGGGGCAATCACAGTTCACCTCAGCCTCCTGGCTCAAGCAATCCTCCCACCTCAGCCCCCTGAGTAGCTAGGACGGCAGGTGTGTACCACCACACCTGGCTAATTTTTGTATGTTTTGGAGAGATGAGGTCTCACTATGTTGCCCAGGCTGCTCTCAAATTACTGGCCTCATGCAATCCTCCTGCCTCAGCCTCCGAAAGTGCTGGGATTAAAGGAATGAGCCACTACACCCGACCCAGGCTGGTATGGTTTCTATCTCCTGTCTGGACACAGTTAAGTAAAGTTAGTAAAGGTTAAAGATTTTATAAAACTTAAGAGAAAATCTAACCAAGTGAAGGCAACACATGACTCAATAATACTGAAGTCGCTCTCAGCTCTTATATATTCTATCTGTGCTACACTAATTTATACTTATAACTATGCCCAAGTTGTTTCAAATATAAGGGATTGGATTATCAAGGATAGGACCATAATTTCTTCTCTCTTTTTGACTCACTGTTTTTTTTTTGCTCTCTCTTAAGTGTAGCTATATAAACTATAATTTTTTAAGTGAAATACTTCATTTGGTATGCAATGAATGAGTTACAGATATATTGCAAGATAGGGATCTATTCAGCCTGAGGAGTTACCTAAAATAACTGGAGTGGTTGATACATCTAGGTAATCTCCAGATCACACTGGCCTGAAGCAGCCCCAAAAAATCAGGGTATGATAACTCACCCTAACATGCCCATAGTCCTGCTGGTGGACAGCACAATGAAGTTCTTGCCGAGCAAAGGCAATTCTACCAGCAGGTCATCACTTTCACAAGACAATTGTAGTATGCATTGTTACCTATCATAAACACTCAGCTCTGGAGCATGTTCCAGGTGCCAAAGGAGCAGGACTCACAGTTTCAGATAAGGCCAGGAAAGGCAGGGAGGCCTGCTTGATACTCCAAATGAACTCAGCTCACAATCTCTCTCTTCATATATATAGAATTCTTCCTTTCGTTTATACCTGACATGCCCTTTTAGTTATATTCAAGTTAGGTTCAGAATTATTGCTGTAATAACACAATCATACTCTGCAAATTAGACCTTTATCAATATTTTGCAATATATGCTTGACATGAAAAGTGTTTGGGTAGATTCTAAATCTAGTCACATTATCACAGGACATTTCCTCATTACATTTGCCAGTTGGGAAATTGGGATCTACAGACAAAGCCAATTGACAAATATAAGAAGGAAATATCCTGTGATAATGTGGATATATTATCAATTATAATCTATACTCATACATTTTGAATTGTTATGAAAATTGTTTACATTTTTTATCATCTACTTGAACTATGAACTAAATTCTCATCAATAATGACCACCAAGAATTTGAAGAGATCATTGTTAAACTGCCTCATTCAAGAACTGCATGCAGTCATTTCAATCATAAAATCCTCTATAAAAAAAAGTCATGTTTACAGAAGCGATCTCAGGTTTTACATTAAATTTTGAGACAACTTTACTGGGAAACTTATACAAATTCTATATTTAGTGTCATTCTTAATATGTCTATTTTAGTTTTCTCATTAAAAGTAAGTAGTATAAAGAAAATTTTTTTCACCAAGCCCCATGTAGTTAGTTGCCACCAAATCCCCTTTAATTTATCCCACTGTGTTGTACAAATATTATTTCTATGGATGTCATGAGGTGAAAAAAAAGGTTGAGGCCTACTGCTTTAACATTTAGATAAGAATTCTTAACTTGGGGTTCCTTGGTAGGTTTTAGTGGGTATGAGAAATATGCAAGTACATCTTTCTGGAGAGAAGGTCGATAGTTTTCATCAGGTTCTCAAAGCTTAAGAACGAGCTAATCTTAGAGATTTCAAGCTCCTCTATAATTTCACCCTGGAAGAAGTATTGATACAAGTTAAGGGTTAAATGGGGGTGGTCCCCAGTGGTACAACCAGGCCTCCAGTATCATAGATGGGAAAAGTGAAAGTGCTGTAAATAGAACTAAGAGGACTTTTGTCTCTTTGGTTCCCTCTTTTGGGACTCCTGCTCTTGGCCTCTCTCTCCACAAACTCAGCTAGAATAGTAAGAGGATCCTAGGATATTCACTCTATTACAAGACACCTCCTATCTCAGATCACCAGAAGACCTAGCAGGAACCAGGGTGAAGCCTAGGGAAGAATAGGTATAAATGGGGCACAAAGCATAGATTTCATCAAATGCTCACTGTGGTCCAGATCCGTTCACAAAGTGAGTGTATTGGGATCTGCAGACAAAGCCTGAAAGCCAAAATCATAAAGAGGGCATTTGCCGAGACCTTCTCTCCTTTGTTTCTATAGAACTTTGACATATATAGACTTCTCTTATATTTCTACATATCTCCTTTGGCTCCTAGTAGAGGTGACAGAAGCCATGGTACCACTAAACTATGCTCTAATTGTTGATGTGTTTTTCCCTGCTAATTGGATTTGAGCCCCTAAGAGGTAGATAAACATTTGTCTTGTTCTTAAAGCAGTGTGTAGTATATGATACACATTCAATAAATATTTTCTCAATTATTAGTAAATAAATTAATGAACATGCACCAATAGTTTCCACATCTTCATTTCCTTAAAAGGTATATACCAAGAAGAGATATTTTCCCTGAAAATTGATAAATTAACTTCCTGATGCAAACCATGTGAATTTGTAACTTCCTGATACAAACCATGTGAATTCAATTTTGATCAGAATTTTATCACCTTAGATATGTGGAACAAAAATGTTCCACACCTACCTACAAATGAAACATGTCTTGACCACTAATCTACTTTTCCTACAATTTTTTTTTTTTTTTTTTTTTGAGATGGAGTCTAGCTCTGTTGCCAGGCTGTAGGGCAGTGGTGCGATCTTGGCTCACTGCAACCTCCGCCTCCTGGGTTCAAGGGATTCTCCTGTCTCAGCCTTCAGAGTAGCTGGGATTACAGATGTGCAACACCACACCTGGCTAATTTTTGTATTTTTAGTAGAGACGGGGTCTCACCATGTTGGCCAGGATGGTCTCCATCTCTTGAGCTCATGATCCACCCACCTCGGCCTCCCAAAGTGCTGGAATTACAGATGTGAGCCACCACATCTGGCCTACTTCTTTTACTTTACTGGCCGTCATTCTTTGCCTTAATAGTAGGCGAAGTAGGCTGGGCTAGGTGGCTCACAGCTGTAATCCCAGCACTTCGGGAGGTGGAGGCTGGTGGATCACCTGAGGTCAGGAGTTCAAGACCAGCCTGATCAAAACGGAGAAATCATGTCTCTACTAAAAATACATACGTGGTGGCATATGTCTACTCGGGAGGCTGAGGCAAGAAAATCACTTGAACTCAGAGGCGGAGGTTGTGGTGAGCAAAGATCACGCCATCGCACTCCAGCCTGGGCAAGAAGAGCGAAATTCCGTCTCAAATAAATAAATACTTAGCCGGGCGTAGTGGTGCACGTCTGTAATCCCAGCTAACTGGGAGGCTGAGACAGGAGAATAGCTTGAACCCGGGAGGCGGAGGTTGCAGTAAGCTGAGATCGCGCCATTGCATTCCAGCTTGGGTAACAAGAGCGAAACTCCATCTCAAAAAAAAAAAAAAAAAGGAAGTTATCTTAATTACATAGAAGGCTTTACAGTTTATACTGCACTTTACCATGTATTATCTCAAGAATCCTGTGAGTTAGGGTTCCATTGCAGGGATAAAGGAATTAAAGCTCAAAAAGTTCAAGACATTTGCATAAGGTTTTAGAGCTGGGACTAGAAACCAGGTCTTCTGATTCCTATGGTAGTGCTCTTTCTCACTGCAAGGTTAATGGGCTTAAGCCTTTCATCTTCCAAAAGTATTTCTTAAGAGTATGTTACCATGAATAAGTAGATAATCAGTGCCGTCGTCCCTGCGTCAGTAAGACGACCTACGGATTTGAATATTACTTTTTCTAGAATGATATTTTGGTTCATAAACCACATATATTTCATTTATTTGAGTTCATTCAGCTTCCAGCTATGTGTATTTCTTGGCTATGTGTCTAGTTTCCTGTTTGGTCTCCCATGCATTGGTTCAAAGTTCTTACTTCTGAACCTTGCCTTCTCTTTTCCTGTTTACTACGGAGCTCTGGAAAAAACACAGATTGTTTCATCTGTGAACCATCCATCTTTGTTTAATTTTGTCTCACAGGCACCCCTGATCACCACCAGGGGGCAAAAGCCTACCAGCTGGTTTCTCTGCCCTGCACTCTATATAGGACTGTACAGTACAGGGACCCTCAGTGTCTGATTCTTGATGGAACCTCCCTACTAATTATTTCAACCACAGGGCCCCAGGGAGAGAACAAAGGCTCAGCACAGAGGACTCTTGTGGCATTTAACCGTACAGCAGCCAGAAAGAGCTCATGACAGCCCTGTCAGTTTAAAAGGAGCAACGAGATCCAAGAGTGTTTGAGTGATAAACAGGAGGGGGTGGGTTTTAATAACTGCAAACTCCCGAGTGTGTGTGTTTTCTACAGCTTTGATATATACGGTGGTATTTACCAGCTCATCCACTCAAAGTGAGGAAAAGCTTTGTCAACTCTCTTTCTTTGTGTAAGTAATCAGTGGTATTTGCACTGTGCGATTTTTTTTTCTTTTTAATCTTGATTTTCCATTACATTCTTGGCTTATGTTCTGCTGACAGTTTACCTCTGAGAAAATCATTCCCTTAAAATATCTTTTAATCTACATTTTTACATAGGTCTATGAAATAATGATATTTAGACACGAAGGAGAAGAAAGCTTAACGAGCAAATCCTGTTTAATTAAGAGACTGTCTTCACAGCTGGAGGCAAGTGGGAGGTCAATAGAAGGCTGGACCCTCACAACTCAGCGAGAACGGCTTCCTCGGACTCCCAGGCGCACTCAGCTTCTCTTTCCTCCGGAATAATGAATAAGTCTTTAGACAGGCAATAGAAGGAAGCATGAGGGTACCACTAACCTTTCCAGGGTAACAAACAGAAAATGGTTTTCTTTCCAGAAGTCTCATGATAAAACATGGACGGAAGGGTGGTAAAGTTCAGAAAAAGCCCCCGAGAACCGGGGCGACGGGGGTAAACTGGTCTACCCCAGTCCTGTCCGCGCCCAGTGAGAGGGTTTGAAAACCCGCGGAGCCCGTTCCCACCAGTTTGCTTCAGGATTTTCACCTCAGCTGTTTTTTTCTAAGGTTGGTTAAGCTGTGCGCCGCCCCACCTCAGAAAATGGTTGTCTCTCAGGAGTGAGGACTCCAGCGGCCCCCCCGCCCTGGGACCCCTCACCCGGCTGGCTTCCCTTGGCCCCTTCCCCCACCCCACTCCACAGCACCCCGCGCCGGCAAACCGCGCGTTTCCAGCGCGAAGGAGGCAACCCAGGAGGGGGCGGCGGCCTGGGGCGCACGCACTCGACCGGCTTCCGGCAACTCAAGGGTTACGATGAGGCGGCGGCGCGCGCGGAGGGGAGAGGCGGTAGCTGACAGGTGGCGCCTGCGCACTGGGAGCGCTCATTGTGCCCCGCAGCTGCCGAACCGCCCGCCCGCCGCCCGTTCCGCGCGTCAGTCGGCGAGAGTCTGGTGGTGGGTGCGGAGTCTGCAGCCGTTCCCGCGGCCTCCTCCTCCTCCCCGTTCCCTTCACCCCCACCCCGCACCCCTTTCCCCATCCCGGCTCCGTCACCCTCCCGCCCCCCACACTCAGGACAAGAATGCCCTGCCCGGAACAACCCAGCAGCGCCTAGATGGCTTTGGTCACGGTCCAGCGGTCACCTACCCCCAGCACCACCTCCAGCCCCTGCGCCTCGGTGAGTCCTTCCTGGCGGCCACTCCGCTTGCTTCTGTCACTGCGGCTCCGCTTTGCCTCAGCGGGTCCCGCCGAACCCCACTGCGCACGCGCCGCGCCGCTTCCCAGGCCTTGGCACTCGGCTGCCGCGAACCCCCCACACCCCCATCTTAAAGACGAGCAGCAGGAGCTACGAGACATTGATTTTTGCCCCCATCACCCTGAGCACCTAGCTCCTCACAATCCTCGCCCTGAAATCCCCTGCGGCATGCCTCCCTATGGCTTGAGCACTTCCTTCTGGTAATGAGTCATTCTTGCTTTTCACCCTCCCCCTTCTTTTACCCTCTGTTGCTTTGCTGCAGGGAGGGGACCGTGAGCCTCCTGCGTTGCCCCTTACCCACACCCACATCTCTTACCCACACCATTTCACGGACCCGTTCGGTATTTGCACACTGCACACCCTTCTTCGGACTCGCCAGGGTGTGTGCCTTCCCCTAGTCACTTGCTAGCTTTCTTGTGCTCCGTACTGTTCAGGCTTTGAACTGCCCAACCGTAGTTACTCCTTGGTTTCTCCCTCCTCCCCCTCTCCCCAAAGGGTGGCATTGATCTCTGTTTCTTGGATCTCTTACCTTTCCTCTGTGAGGTCCCGAAGCATCTGGTACTGCTTGGTGATCAGTGCCAAAATATTTCCGTCTTACAGATATTTATGCTTTACACTCATTGCTCATGATCGTTCTTGTTCTTAGTCGTGTTTGTATGGCTCGTTACCTCAGATGCCTATGCCAATAAAGCATGCTCCCAGAAGGAAAATACACAGTAGCCAGCCTTTCCCCGCTGGGCCCGTCTTTGCCTTCTCTCCTCGCCCCACCCCCACTCTTTTACACTCCATTCTCTTAGGCTTCGTTTTTGAAAATACTTATTTTTAAAAACAATATATTGCACCAGTGGGGCAATGGGCTTTGAAAAACAAACACCCAGATGTTTTAGAGAGAAATAGACTAAATGAAAATGCAAGCAACTGGGAAAACCACCTTGAACTTTCTACAGAACTGTAATTTTTAAAACTGTGTTGATGGATTTAGTAGTATCAAGTTGCAAAAAAAAAGGTATTTAATAAACACTGTACCACTTTCCACTTTAAAAAAATCAAGTTACTCTTAATATTTGTATGTTAACTGAGGTGTGTGCTTTGATATCCTGAAATTTGCTGGCTTGTGATTTCAGTATAGTTTCCTAAATTTCAGAATTTTGTTGTGTATGGTTGTGGTTTCTTCTTTTCTGGGCTTTCATTGCATTTTTTGTGAACAAACTGACAACTATATCTTAATAAGTGATTATATTTCAAAGGTTAAGATATCTTGTGTTGTTTCAGAGAATAGAACTGAGATCTTTGGTTGAGGGAGGCAGATTTCCAGTGATTGTAAGGAAGAATTTGTAACAGTGGAGTGCACTGCCTTGCAAAATAGTGAGTGCACATTGCTGGAAATATTCAAGCAAAGGCTGGAGAACATTTTGCCTGGGAGGTGATACAAAGAATTCCTGCAATGGGGGACTATTTCTAAGTCTTTTCTAAGACTATTTCTAAGTCTAAGATTTTGTGCTTCAAAGCTGGTAAAACATTTTAGGGTCCTCTGAAGATAAGTATCATAGGGATAAAAATGTAATATAATTTATTCTTATGTGTAGTACTTTATGCTAGTTTTTGGAAAGTCATTAACATACCATCAAATCTTCTTAATTCACTCCACTAGTAAACTTTTTGGTTTGTGCTTACTAGGCCTAATTTTGAAGAAATCGATTGAAAGTTAGTAGAGTCATGGAAATAAACTAGAAATCAGTACTATAGTAACATTATTTTTTTGGGCATTTTTGAAAACAGTTTATGCTATGATAATAACATACGTATATCAAGTTGTCATCATACTAATTTACTTGAAGTGAATGATTAGTATACAATAAGATCTGTACACTTGATATGACTCATTAGCCAAAACTTGAGTTACTTTAGAATCTTGAGGTATGTTAATAGTCACTTTTGACATAGGTAATTAAATTGATTGTGTAATAAGCTCAGTTGTTGAGCAAAATGACTAATATTTCTATATCAACTACACTGCTTATTTCAGTTGTTTATACTTGGCCTGGTATGCAAAGGAATCCGAAGATTGGTGTACCAATCAGCATCATTAGTATAACTGATAAGCCATTTACCTTTCCCTTTAAATTGTCTTCCTATTGGACTTCATCCAGAGTTGTGTTCAGCTGAGTTGTCTCAAGGTCCTTGTACTCTAGTATTTGGCTGCTGTCTGACCTCCATATATTTTGCTGTTGCATCCCTTGCTGCATAAATAGGTTGGGTTGTTTGTTTTAAAATAGAGAGCAAAAAGAACCTAGAGAACCATGAAAGAAGAGATTTAATTTTGTGAGGCTGGAAATTTACATTTTTAAATTAATCACTTTAAGCATGCTGTTAATACTTTTTCAGTATAGGATGCAGGGTATTTTAATACTGCCAGCTCTTTAGTGTTTCATTAAGCATTAAACAATATGCGAGGTGTGAATGACCATTGTAGATACTAAGATGTATAAGAAATTGACCTGTTCATCAGGATCATGCATTCTGGGGGGCTGAAGCATTGGAGGAAGCATAAACATGAGGTAAGAGGGTGGAAAAGAAGAATGAGGGGAATGATACTGTAGGTATGTGAAGAGTTTGTAATGGCCATAAGTATTATCTGAATTCAGATTAAGATAAGTTCACTAATGGCAATGCTAATAATAAGAGTAATAACAATATCTAACATTTCTTGGGTCCTCATCTATGCCAGGTGTCATGTTAAGTGCTTTACATGAATTAATTCATTTACTTTTTTCACAATATGCCTCAAGGAAGTTGCTCTTATCCCCATCTTATAGATGAAGAAGCTGAGGCAAAGAGTTATTAAGGAATATGCCCAGTGTCACTCAGCCAGGAGGTGTTTGGAGTTGTAATTCAAACCCAGATGTGTCTGACTTTAGAATCTGCCATCATTTTCTCATGGGTGATCAAGGAGAAGTATGCCTACTAGGTGGTTCTCAAACTAGTTCTTGAAGAATGGATTGAATTTCTATAGGCCAAGATAGAAGCTGTGAAGAAGAGAGTATTGCAAGTCAAGAGAAATTGTGTACCTCAAAACTTAGAGGCAAAAGAGTACTGGGCATATCTGAAGGAATTAAATGGACCAGTTAGAGGAAGGATTTGTTAGGGAGAATAGTAAGAGATAAAGGTGAGGAGGCAGCTAGGGCTGCACAGGGACTACTGAGCTTGGGAGTTTGGAGTTTGAACTTGATGGAGAAGGTAATGGAAAGTCTTCTGAGGTTTTGAGTAGATATGATCACAGTGGTATTTTAAGAATTTTTTTTATTATTTTTTATTTTAGATAGGGTCTCACTCTGTCACTTAGGCTGGAGTGCAGTGGCACAATCTTGGCTCACTGCAACCTCTGCCTTTCAGGCTCAAGTAATCCTCCTACCTCAGCCTCCCCAGTTTCTGGGACTATAGGCACCCACCATCAAGCCTGGTAATTGTTGTATTTTTTTGTACAGATGGGGTTTCACCGTGTTGCCCAGGCTAGTCTTGAATTCCTGGCCTTCTAAAGTGCTGAGACTACAGGGATGAGCCACCACACCTGGCCTCTTTTAAGAAAATTGATCTAGTAGATATCAGAGATATCAGAGAGCTTTGAAAAAGAGAGGCCATGAGTGGAGCCAGTGAGAGGCTATTCTAGAAACCCAAGTGTGAGGTAATAAATGCCCAAACTGGGATTTTGAAGTGGTAATGGAAAGAAAGATGTGAGGGATTGTGGAAAAGACTTGGGCACTGATTAGATTTAGGAGAGGAGGGATCAGAGATGTCAACTCTTAGGATAGATATTGTTCTTCCTAGATTATAGGCGTCTCCTGTAATAGAGGGCAATGTAAAAATCCTCTCTGTCTCTTTCTATTCTTTCTGGTATGAATTTTCTTTTTTAAAACTTCTTTTTTATTTAAAAAATATATTGTTAATGGACAACACATATTTATGGTATACAACATGATGTTTTGATACATGTGTACATTACGGAATAATTAAGTCACGCTAATTAACATATTGCTTCACCTAGTTAGCTTTTTTTTGTGGTGAAAACATTTAAAATCTACTCTCTTAGTAATTTTCTTCCTTTTTCCTTTCCTTCCCTTCCCGTTCCCTTTTCCCTTCCCTTCCCCTTCCCTCTACCCTTCCCCCTTCCTTTCCCTCTTCCCTTCCCCCTTCCCTTCCCTTCCCTCTTCCTTTCCCCCTTCCCTTCCCTCTTCCCTTTCCTCTTCCCTTTCCTCTTCCCTTCCCTCTTCCCTTCCCCTTTCCCTTCCCTTCCCTTCTACCGAGTCTCTCTCTGTTGCCAGGCTGGAGTACAGTGGTGTCATCTTGGCTCACTGCAATCTCTGCCTCCCGGGTTCAAAGGATTCTACTGCCTCAGCCTCCCGAGTAGCTGGGACTACAGCCCTGTGCCATCACGCCCAGCTAATTTTTGTATTTTTTAGTAGAGACAGGGTTTTACCATGTTGGCCAGGATGGTCTTGATCTCTTGACCTCGTGATCTGCCTGCCTTGGCTTCCCAAAGTGCTGGGATTACAGGCGTGAGCCACTGTGCCTGGCCCTTTCTTTTTTAAGATGGGGTCTCACTATAGCACAGGCTGGAGTGCAGCGGCACAATCATCGTTTACTGCAGCCTCAAGCTTCTGGGCTCAAGTGATCCTCCTACCTCAGCCTCCTGAGTAGCTGGGTCTGGCCGGCTAATTTTAATTTTTTTTCTTTGTAGAGATGAGGACTTACTTGGGGACTTGCTGCCCAGGCTGGCCTTGAACTCCTGGCTTCAAGGGATCCTCCTGTTTCAGCCTCCTAAAGAATTGGGATTATAAGCATGAGCCACCGTGACCGGCCACAAAGTGTACAGTACATTATTATTGACTATAGAAACCATATTGTATAGTAACTCTTCATAACTTACTCCTTCTGTCTAACAGAAACTTTGTACCCTTTGACCATCATCTCCTCCCTATTCTCCCACCAACCCCCAGTCTGCTGTGAATTTTCTGAATTGATACCTATATTGGTCCAGGGTTAAATAAACACAGTATAATACAATAATAATATTTTAGTTTTCTGTAGTGCCCTATGCTTTTCAGAGTGGGTTTTGGTGTGTGTGTGTTTGTGATCTAATTTAATTCTCAAGCAACCCCAAAAGTTATGCAGGACAGGTACCACAGTATAAAGACTTGGCTGAAAGTGACAAAATGTGGGTGTAATAACTGCATAGAACTAAGTTCCTTGGCTGCTGGTTTATATCTCTTTCCATGATGTGATAAGAGAAACAGCATATGCAGTTTCTGATCCTCAGACTTGACTGCCAGTTGAGTAAAGGTGCAAGACATGAGGCACAATCAAGAACTCACTCTCTCTGGAGTTCATTTATATTGCAACCTTGACTACCTAAAACAGAATCATCTAAGTTTGTGCAAATCATTTTAGGTGATAGCTTTGTTTGAAGCCTATCAACTCTTCATGTGTACATAAATCTTATAAATGTGGATATTTAGGTTCCTTATTCTTAGATTACCAACAGCAAAATAGGAATGGAGAATTACAGGTGCTGCTAAAGGCAGGCTCCCTGTGGTGCTGGGAAAGGATGGCTGTTGGTTTCACCACAAGGGAAGAGGGGGAAAAAAAACAAAAACCACAAGTAGCTGGCATAAGAAAAAAATTGAGCAATTCTTGCCTACTTAATATAGGGACAGATAGCCCCCTAGGACCCAGTAGTTCCTGAGAGCTATTATTATATGTTCCTAATGATGATTCTGAATTATTATAAGAAGGCTTACTCTTGTTTTAAATCTTGATTTAAGCAATCAGAATTGAGTGTGGTATATTTTTAGATGCCCTTCTAAGTTTAACCAAAATTTTGACATTTAAGATGCATATTTTAATTAATTGGTAAATCCATTTACATATATATCTTTATTTCTTGATGCTAAATAAATATTATTGAGTTATATGTACACGTGTATTAAATATAGCACATCTCTCTCCCTCAGTTGAGAAAATAAAGCCAAGGCAGGTATGAAATTGATTTCTATTAAGTATAAACACAAGTAATGCTTTTCCTGATTTATGCACTAGTGAAAGAGAAAAAAAGTGATGCTTTTGAATTTTTTGAAGACAGTTTTAGAAATTTTCATAAACTCTAGAAATGACTATTATAGGAAATCCAGAAATACAGAGAAGTACAGAAAAGACAAAAAAAGATATGTGCCATTTATTTTATAAAGCTGAGGTGCTGCTGTATATATAATTTTATATCTTTTTTTTTAGAAATTTGGTATATATCACAGATGTATTGCCATATCATTTAAATGACTGCATTCAGTCGTTTTTGTTTGTTTTTTTGTTTTGTTTTGTTTTTTTGAGTCAGAGTCTCAGTCTATTGTCCAGACTGGAGCGTAGTGGCACAGTCTCAGCTCACTGCAACCTTTGCCTCCTGGGTTCAAGCCATTCTCCCTTCTCAGCCTGCCAAGTAGCTGGGATTACAGGTGTGCACCACCATGCCTGACTGAGATTATAGGCATGAGCCACCGCACCCTGTTGCATTCAGTAGTTTTAACTCATTCTAACCATTCCATTATTGGTTGGCATTTGTTTTTTCTAACCAAACCCAACCCGTTTTTTTTTTTTTTGCTTTTTTGGTTTTTTTTGAGACAGGGTCTTATTCTGTTGCCCAGGCTGGAGTATAGTGGTGCAATCACAGCTCACTGAAGCCTTGACCTCCTGGTCTCAAGTGATCTTTCCATCTCAGCTTCCCAAAAAGCTGGGACCATAGACACGTACTACCATGCCCAGCTAATTATTTTATATTTTGGAGAAATGGAGTCTCATCCTGTTGCCCAGGCTGGTCTCAAACTCCTGGGTTCAAGCAATCCTCTTACCATGGCCTCCCAACATGCTGGGATTACAGATGTGAGTCCCCACATCCAGCACTTTCTTTTCTATTATGAATTACATTACAATAAACATCACTGGCTATAAATATTTGACTCAGTTGGGAACATTTATTACAATTTCAAGAAATTCAATTACTAGATTATAAGGAATAAATAATTTTAAGACGTTATATATTTATACTTTCTAGAAAAATTATTCCAATTAATATTTATTCCAACTCAAATAGTATAAGAATGCTCATTTTTCCTAACCTAATTTACAGTGAATATTCTCATTTCATTTTTATTTTTGAGTTGGTGTCTTGTTATCTCCCAGGCTAGTCTTGAACTCCTGGGCTCAAGCAGTCCTCCCACTTCAGCCTTCTGAGTAGCTGGAATTATAAGTGTATGCCAACGTGTCCAGCCTCATTTCATTTTTACTTTAATCACTACTAATTTTTTAGGCTAAACAGTAGTACTTAGTTGGTTTGATCTGTATTTTATTGTTAGGTCAGGTATTTTTTCAAATGTTTATTAGGCATTTACATTAAAGTTTTTGAAAAGATATATTTTTTGATATATAATCTACAAACTCTGAAATGTACCTGTTTTAGTAAGTATACAGTCCAATTATTTTTAGTTAACTTACAGAGTTGTGCAAACCTCACTTCAATCATATTTCCTTTTTATGAGCTATTCTTCTTTTCAGTTTGTGTACCCTTTTGATGTATTATGAATATTAACACTTTATGGTATTTATTACAAACTATTTGCTTTTTAATTCAGTTTGTATTATTCTTAGAATAAAGTCTACAATTCAAATTGCTAGTAAGACCTTAAATGAGCCAACCTTGCTTTCCTCTTCAGCCCTGTCTCTTCCCAAGTCCCTGCCTTGCACACTGCTCACAGTTAAGCTGACATGCCCCTGCTCCCTTTGGTTTTTAGGCTTTTGCACATGCTGTTTCCTTTACCTGGAACACTTTTCCTTCATCTCTCTACCTAACTAATTCCTACTCATCCTTCAGGTCTCAGCTTAAATGTCACTTCTTCTGGGAAGCTTCCCTGACTCCACCCCCTCAGACCATGGTAGGTGCTCTTTCCACACACACCATAGCACCCTATACTTACCCATGGTGGCTCTTATCTTTTTACGGTACTTGTTTTATTACTTATCTCTCCTACTAACCTATAAGTCAGATACTGGGTCATTTGCATATTTTTGTATTATCAGAACTCAAAAGTATTTGACACATGGAGCTGGGCACAGTGGCTCACACCTATAATTCTAGCACTTTGGGAGGTCAAGGCAGGCGGATCACCTAAGGTCAGGAGTTCGAGATCAGGACAACATGGTGAAACCCTGTCTCTCCTAAATATATAAAAATTAGTCGGGTTTGGTGGCAGATGCCTGTACTCTCAGCTACTCAGGAGGCTGAGGCAGGAGAATTACTTGAACCTGGGAGGCAGAGGTTTCAGTGAGCTGAGATGGTGCCATAGCACTCCAGCCTGGGCAACAAGAGTGAAACTCCCTCTCAAAAAAAAAAGTATTTGACACATCAATCAATGGATGATCAATGGATATAGTCATATTTAGCAATCTTTTCTATTTTGAGTTCTTCCTCAAAATAGGCAGCTATCCTGAGAAGCCCAAAGGATATGATCACTTTTAAGACTTTTGATACATGTTGCCGAAAGGTTGAATCAATCTTTGTTTACAAGTAATATATAAAAATGTTTCATTGTATGCTCATAGCCTTAAGTGTCATCATTGTCATAGGGATATTTATTGAACACTTACTATACTAGACACTGTGTTAAGTACCTATGTGCATCATGTTGCTTAATTTTCACATCACTCCTAAGGGGTATGACTATTCTCTCGATTTTACTAAGAAAATTCAGACTCTTAGTAAGTGAAGTGAATTGTCCATGGTTATAGGTCTGGTGTCTGACCTCAGAACCCCTTCTCTTAATCACTAGTATTTTATTGTTTTTTAATTTACATTTTTAAAAATCAGAGGCTAAACATTTTTTCAAATATTTGCTATTATGTGTTTTATTATATATTACTTGTTTTGCAAATCGTTCATGTTCTTTGCCCAGCTTTCTTTATGCCTTTTTTTCCATATTGATGTATAAATATTCTTTTTTTTTTTTTTTTTTTCCTTTTTGTGGAGAATGGGCTCATGCTATATTTCCCAGGCAGGTCTATAACTCCTGGGCTCAAGCTATCCTCCCGCCTCTGCCTCCCTAAGAGCTGGGATTACAGGCATGAGCTATAGCGCCTGGCCAGTATTCTTTATATACTAAGAATATTAACCTTTTTCTGTTATGTTGCAAATTTTCCCCTAAATTTTCATTTACCATTTTGTTTTGTTTATTTTATTCATTTGTATATACAAACATTTAAAACATTTTAATGCCATCAGTCCAGTCTTGCGTGTGGGTTTGTTTTCCATTATTTTTCTTAGTAAGTATAGAAATATTCTACTTATTGAAAAAGTTTAGAACTATATGTTTTAAAGGTATTTACGTATTATTTTAATATTTTACTTTTAATTGTCTGAAATTAATTTTACTACATGATATGAAGTAAGGATTATGTTTATTTTGTTCCAAATAGTTAACGGCTTGTCCCAGTTCATTTTATGAAACAGTCACTCCTTTTTTCCAATGTTATGGAACTCCTCCATGAGAAATACTAAATTCCCAAATACTTAATTCAAGTATAAGCTGAAGTATGTGCCATTGAAGTTCCATTGCAAGTCTCATAGGAATTTAGTTAGGTTAGCATATATTACTTAGTATTTATTGAATTTCATGCATAGAAAATAAATTTTAGCTTACATTTTAAATTTTCACTCAAGTACCTGGGAAGTCCAAAGAAAGAGAAGGCCTTTGGTACTCAAAAAGTATCTTCAGGTTTCTCATCTTTTCCATCTGGCTTTAAGTGAGAGGGAGCAGTTTCTGGATTATACTCATGCTGAAAAAGATACTGTGCAGCACTGCCTTCCTATGTAGTGCCATTAAATATCACTCCTGGTTTCAGTGGCTTAAGACTTACTGTTTTTCCATTAAATGCCTGCTGTAGTGTTATCTATAGCAGTGCCTAGCCTTTTGAAAACATTCACATGTCCATGTTTTATATTTATTTGTTAATCCATTTTAAAAAAGCAAAAACACCTAGCTGTAGTTTTTCCATTCAGTAAACCTAGTAGTAGGGAAACTATTTCCAATTTAAATAAAAAAGTGTAATTCTTGATAAGCCCCTTTACCCAATATAAAATATCCCAGAGGCTGGGTATACAGGAGTAATACCCTAAGAATCTTGTTAATCAGAAGTATTTAATGAGTGCTATTTTGTGTAGATAATCTCATCCATTCCCTTCCTTTGTTTCTGAGCACTGAATTCTTTTTAAATACATTTATAAACTGCCCTGCATTGTCTTGCCCATCTGAGCAGCACAGCTGCTGATCACAGTGCCCCTCATTTTTCTGTCAAGGGAAAGCCTGGTCTAGGTACTCTTGGCTATGAAATGTAATGGAAGGTCCCAGGGTTCCCTAGACTTCCTGAAAGATAGAGGGAAGTACTTCATTTATTGAGTGGGAAAGAATGTGCTTAGAAACAGATGGGGAGAGGTAATAGTCTGTTCCAGCTTAGATTTTATGGAACTGTTTGATTCAATTTTCTGAAAAACTTAATTAGTATCTTTATATGTCTGACACATATTTATTTACTTACTAATTTATACCACTGCTGGGGATCCAGCAGCCAGTTATTCTCTGGCCTCAGGAAGCTTAGAGAAGAAGTAGAAAGACTGATATTAAATAGGTGAGTAGATTACAGTATAGTAGTCACAAATACATATGCCTTGAGATAGAGGAAGAAAGCCAGCAAGGACTTCTTCAGCCTTGAAGAGTGAGTAGGAATTGGTCAGCAAACAGAGGGTTAGAGGAGTGAGTAGCAGGAGGGAAAGAAGCATTCTTTTTTTTTTTTTTTTTTTGAGAGTCTTGCTCTGTTACTCAGGCTGGAGTGCAGTGGCGCAATCTTGGCTCACTGCAACCTCCGCCTCCTGGGTTCAAGTGATTCTCCTGCCTCAGCCTCCCAAGTAGCTGGGATTACAGGCATATGCCACCACACCTGGCTAATTTTTGTATTTTTAGTAGAGACAGGGTTTTGCCATGTTGGCCAGGCTGGTGTTGAACTCCTGACCTCAAGTGATCTGACTGCCTCAGCCTCCCAAAGTGTTGGGATTATAGGCATGAGCCACGGCGCCTGGACGAAAGAAGCATTCTTAAACATGAACTTAAGGTACAGGACTACAAATAGCATGATATATGCTGGGAACCAGAGGCAGTACAATGCTGATGCCATGTAAAGTGCAGAAAATAAGGCTGGAGAAGTAAAGATAATTTCTTCTGAATTTTAACATCTGCACCCTTACTTTTACCTTGAATACAATTGGCTTTTTTAAGTGACTGCAGATTTGTGATTGTAGACACTGGGTTCAGAGCTAAATAGGCATCACAATAACCATTGGAAGTAGTACTGTTATTGTTTCAATTTGCAGATGAAGAAACTGAGTCTCAGGGAGGTGTCTAGAGTCCCTAGCTAGAAATGGCAGAGCTGGGATTTGAACTTTGTCACAGTCAGAAAGCAACTACTATACTAAATACCCCCCACCCTTGGTGTTACCGTCTCAGTGTCAATCAAAGTGCTGTTTGTTTGTTTGATTGATTGATTGATTATTTGAGACAGGATCTCCATCTTTCACCCAGCCTAGAGTGCAGTGGTGCAAACATGGCTCACTGCAGCCTCAACCTCCTGGGCTCAAGTGGGATTCTTCTGCTTCAGCCTCCTATGTACCTGGGACCACAGATGCACACACCACCATGCCCAGCTAAATTTTTTTATTTTTTGTAGAGATGGGGGTCTCACTTTGTTGCCTAGGGTGCTCTCAAACTCATGGACTCAAGCAGTCCTCCCACCTCAGCCTCCCAAAGTGCTGCCAGGATTACAGGCATGAGCCATGTGTACCTGGCCTGATTTACTCTATTTTTTAATCATTTAGTTTTATGTTTGCCCTGGCATAGTTTGAATCATTGCAATTTGTGTCCTTTTACTGCTTCTGCCTTAGTACTTAATACTAAGGCAGTTCAGCAGAAGTTTGTTGAGAGCCTTCTCAAGCACCGAGGGATGATATAAGGCATTATCTTTGCCTGCAAATTTACAAGTCTAGTGGGGAAGGCAGCTATAAACTAAGCATGTATAATTACTTCATATGGTGAGCAGTAGGAAAGGCACAAACCAAATGTGTACAGGTGAAGAAGACATCAGTACTAAAGGGGATAATGGTCCGGGAATTTGGAACAAACTAAATTGGAAAAGATGGAGGAGCAAAATACCTTTGCAGCTAGCAAAATGAGATAAATTTTTTCCTTCTAAATATTAATCCCTTTCAGTTTCATTTACAAGTAGAAGCCAGCTTTTTTTTTTTTTTCTACAGAGTGATTATTATAAGATCAGTTATCTAAGACATGGGAGCCAGATTTGAAACTTCGATGTTTGGAAAGTTTTGGAAATCAGCAATGATGGTGATTTAGGGTTGTTATTTGGTGTTTGTGGGTAATACTTTGCCCCTCGTCCGTTCTTGCTCTCCCATCTCTGTACTTTTCCTCACTTAAAGGAAAGAGAAACAAGCTGACAAACGTTTTTTTTTTTTTTAACTGCTGCAGACAGATCAGGAATTGTAAGAAATTATATTTATTGAAGTTAAAGAAGACACCTCCAGGCAGATTGCTGATTGGAGCAGTGATTCTCCTATTGCTGCATCAGACACATACGGAAACAGTAGGAATTTGAGATAGCCCTTTCTTCATAATTACAATATTTAGCATGTCTCAGGCAATATTAAGATAAACCACATGTTAGCATCTTGTAACACATCTTAATCTATTAAGGAAGCTCATTGATTCTTTGGGGTTTAATAAAGTGATTGTAATTTAGAATAAAAACGTTATCTGCCAATTATCCTAACTTAAGCTTTATGCTGGGTTGGAGGGTGGGGCAAGCCCCAAAAGTACTTTTACTTCTCTCTTTAGGCCTTCAAAAATACCTGTAACATTAGTAGGGCATGGTGGTGCATGCTTGTAATCCCAGCTATTCTGGAGACTGAGGCACGAGAATCGCTTGAGCCTGGGAGGCCAAGGTTGCAATGAGTCACACCACTGCACTCCAGCCTGGGTGACAGAGCAAGACTCTGTCTCAAAACAACAACAACAAAAAACAAACAAACAAGAAAAAACCTTTAACAACATGATTCAGTGCAGGGTCTGGCAAACTATCTGCTTAAATTTGAATCCTGAGTTTATAATTTACTAGACTTAGACAAGTCACTTAACTGCTAATTTATAATTTACTAGACTTAGACAAGTCACTTAACTGCTCTATGCTTTGGTTTACCCACCTATAAAATAGGGCAATATGGTACTTCTTTCACAAAAATATTGTAAGTGTTAAGCCAGGGAGTGCATTAGCGCCATGCCTGGCACCAAATAAACATGTATTTACAAAGTATTAATCATTTTTATAATAATGGTGATTCAAGATTGTTATTTGGTTATAAGCACTTTTTTCATTATAACAAATTTGGTGGGGAAGTTATTTGCTTTATGACACTATAATTCACATGGATAGCCTATTTCAGAGTTTAATTTCTCTTTATCGCTTTTTGAATTTTTGTTACTTCATAATGGCTTCATTTTTTTAAAATTAGAAAATCTTTGTTTTAGTTGCCAGTTTCCACAGCAAAGTATTTTGTGTTTGATTTTGTAATGACCCTGGAGCAGCATACTGAATGATTAATGCAACTGTAATCTTTAAAAATCTTCTTCCCTTGAGAGTTTATCAATTTAATAGGCTATGCTTAGCAGCATATTAATCTGTTGAATGTTCTTTATATGGTAGGACAGATCGTTGCCAAGTGGTCACCTTAGTTTGTACAGTCAAATTGTAAACTGAATATGTTAATATTTTTAGTGATTGCGACTATAAATCATGTGACAAAATAGAAATTGCCAGATATCTTTTTTTAATATGGAGAATTCAAAGACACTGAGTGTATTCATGGATTTAAATATATCTTTGTAAAGGGAAACAATAGGTGAGAAGAATGATCTGTCTAATCTAGCTATTATGAGCAGTTGGCAGTTGAAATTGAATGCTGCTTTTAGATGCATTTCCAGAGCAAATGAATGTGCTTTTTCTATAAGTGTCTGAAGCAACAATAAGAGAACATGTGAATGTACTCACATATGATATAACAAGAGGTCTTTGGTCCAGGCTTTGGTTGCATTTAGATTACAGTTTTTGTTATTGAATCCTATCAAAAAATAGAAACCTATTTCTTCTTTGAGTACTGAAAAAAATTACACTAAGTTTTCTGTGAACTTAATATGTTGATTTGTCTTTGATCTGTCTATACGAACTGAAACGCTGAGCATTTTTATGCTGATTCCATGTTTTTTTATTAAACTTTAATGGTAACTGTATCAACTGTAAAGGACATCTGGTTAGGCAAGGTGCAATTGAAAAATCCAGGAACTCCTCCCATACTTGTCTGCTAAACATTTACATCATAACGTGTAATATAGAATCTTGAAAATTAAATCTTAAGCTTTTAGGAGAAATAAAATATTTTTAGGACATTGTCATTTAAGCACCATTTTGTGTGATTTTAATCTATAGGATTAAAACATTAAGGTACTTTCATTAAAAAACAAAACAAAACAGGAGGCTGGGTATGGTGGCTCATGCCTGTAATCCTGGCACTTTGGGAGGCCAAGGTGGGCGGATCACTTGAGCCCAGGAGTTCAGACCAGCCTGGGCAACTTAGCAAGACTCCATTTCTACCAAAAAAACAAAAACAAAAAAACACAAGAAGTGTTCTTATATTCTTGAAATTGTCTTATAGAAAATTGTAGTTGTGGCTCAAAAATGAAAATATTTCAAGGCACAAAGCTGATTTGGACCTCTGTATTGATCAGCTTATTCAAAATGTCAGTCTGCTGAAAATTAGAAATAGAGATGTTGATCGCCAAATTAGTCTTCAGTTTGTTTCCAGGTGTCCTTTCAGGCAATTCAAGACACTTTAAAGAAGACTATTTTAACAGATCTCAGCTTATACTATTTTTTCATAGATTTTTTTTTCTCACTTTATTAGATTGATTTCATTGGCAACACTTATAATTTACAACTGTGTATAAGACTTTGTATCATTTAAGCTGGTGGTATAGCCTACTCTTTAAAATAAGTTGCTTTATTTTGGACACATGATTTAGAATATTTTGTGGTTGAGGTTCTTTGTTTTACCCTTTCTTCATTCTAATGATGTACTGAGGTCTCCCATTTGATTTTGTACTATTTTTTTTTTTTTTTGAGACAGTCTCACTCTGTCGCCCAGGCTGGAGTACAGTGGCACGATCTCAGCTCACTGCAACTTCTGCCTCCTGGGTTCAAGTGATTCTCCTGCCTCAGCCTCCTGAGTAGCTGGGACTACAGATGTGTGCCACCACGCTGGCTAATTTTTAATTTTTAATAGAGATTGGGTTTACCATGTTGGCCATGCTGATCTCAAACTCCTGACCTCAGGTGATCCGCCTGCCTCAGCCTCTCAAAGTGCTGGGATTACAAGAGTGAGCCGCCGCACCTGGCCTGTACTTTTTTATTCTGTATTTTACTTGTGGCTCACATTTCTGAAATAATCATAATAGTGATTCTCTAATTAGAAATAACTTTTCTGCAATAGTTGTGTTGATGCCAAAGTGAAACATTTTTTCTAAAAAATGAATTTTATTGTGTATACAATATGATATTATGGGATACCTATTATAGTAAAATAGTTACTGTAACCAAAGTGAAACCTTTCACTTTGAAATTCCTAATTCACTATGAATTAGATTACATATGGTTCTAAAGTCAAAGGAAAAAATTACTGACTAGACAGTTGCCTTTGGAAATTATTTTAATATACAAAATGCTATGTCAAAGGGTCAATAGTTGAGAAAATGCCTTGTAGCATTGTTATTTCTAAACCTCTAAAATTAGAAAAGTTATCTTTCCTTATTTTGCTTTTTGCCTGCTACACTTGATTTATTACTGACTTTCTGAAATACCATTTTGGACATAGAGAGTAGAATTTCTTCAGGATCCATAGGCAATGTGACAGTGAGTTGATATAATGGAGGTTTCTTTTTCAATGCTGCTAAATTTTTCTTGATTATATTAATTTGAAGAATAAAGTATTTTATACACTGGCCATCAGTATGCTTTTCTACCCTGCCAAATCCAGACCCAAAAGGACAGTTTCCCACTATGGTCAAATTAACAATGCTTGTATGTCTTAAGTACTTGTTCTCCAGGAAATAGGCTGCATTATATTGTAGTGGTTAAGTTGGCTTTAGTTTCTTATGCCATATTCAACACTTACTAGGTGTGTGACTTTGTACAAATTAACTTTTCTAAGCCTCAGTTTCATCTGTAAAGTACAGATAATTCTAATACATATCTTAGAGGATTATTGTTGGCTTTCATGAAATAACTAAATGAATGCCTAGCACAATATCTGATACTATTGCATAGTGTTTAGTGACTGCTAGTGATTGCTAATGTTAAGTAGATTTAATTTTTTGCTTTCTGTACAATATTATATACAGTACCTAATTAAAAAAAATTATAACTTTGCTTCCAATACATATTTATTATAGGTGATATATTTTGTTCTTTACTGAATTGTGTCAAATATATATTTCTCTCAGATATGTTATTTTATGGGAAGTCATATACAGTACATCTTGGATTGAAATTGGCATGACCATCTTGGTAATGGTAATGACGTCATATGTAATGAAGTATGTTTGAAGATAGTTAGAAGTGTTGTTTGTGGTTATCTACAGCTACCATTAAAGCTATTAAAATTCTTTTTAGATAGAGATGCAACGAACTTTTGCGTTGGACATTTGCATCCTCATTTAATGCTTATTGGACACAGTTGAGTGATTTTTAAAATTACTGGCTCTTCATTTATATTATTAATATTTGTCTGAAGAACTGACAAGAAATAGTCTGGGTTTTGTAAAATTTATTTTTATTTTTTCAGTCAAGGTCTTTGTCACACAGGCTGGAGTGCAGTGGTACAATCATAGCTCACCTCAACCCCCTGGGCTCAAGCCATTCTCCCTCCTCAGCCTGCCAAGTAGCTGAAACTACAGGTGCGTACCACCACATCTGGCTACTTTTTTTATTTTTATTTTTTTTGTAGAGACATGGACTCATTGTGTTGCCCAGGTTGGTCTCAAAGTCCTGGGCTTAAGCAATTCTCCTGCCTTGTACTCCCAAAGTGTTGGGATTACAGGTGTGAGCCACCACACCTGGCCAGAAATGGCAGTTGAGATAGGTGTGTCATTTCTTGAAATTGCTTGTAATGAAAGTCTGTATGGTTTAACTATCCTAAATGACAGTCTCCTTGAAATGCCTCAAAACATCATCACAACTGTGACTTGTAAGATCTGACTTGATAGCTTTGGATACTAGAATCCTAAACCCTTTAGGGCTGTGCAGTGGTGGTACTAGCTTACTTTGCTACTGAGACTACCAAATGACAACTTATTTTCTTGCTTGGGGGATTTTAGATGCCGTAGTTTTATATTTCCTTGCCACTTCTATGTAAGATATATAGGAAGCTGGCTGAGAGTGGTGGCTCACGCCTGTAATACCAGCACTTTTGGGAGGCCGAGGCAGGCAAATCACCTGAGGTCAGGAGTTTGAGACCAGCCTGACCAACATGGAGAAACCCCATCTCTACTAAAAATACAACATTAGCCTAGTGTGGTGGCTCTGTAATCCCAGCTTCTTGGGAGGCTGAGGCAAGAGAATCACTTGAACCCAGGAGGCAGAGGTTGTGGTGAGCCGAGATCACACCATTGCACTCCAGCCTGGGCAACAAGAGTAAAACTCCATATAAAACACACAGACACACAGACATACACAGACACACAGACACACAGACACACACACACACACACACACACACAAGTTTCTTGGACTCTTATTATTGGAATCTTGGTATTTATTCATAAATATTGCTTCCTAGGGTTTCACAGAATTTCGTAACTGGAAAATTGACTACTCTAATTGCCCATTTTACTGTTAAATAATTGCCAGAGTTTGGCTCCAAGAATAGATGTCAGAATAGCTTATCTCTTGGGCAGTTTCAGGAGAGTTTTTGCTAGTGTAAAAGCCATTTACTACATCTTTAGTAGAAATTGGAGATTTTTTTTTTGATGCTAGGTATTCAGATGGAGACTTGGATTGAGTTACAGGAGGTCATACTTTAAGTGTGGCTATAAGATTTGGCAGATGACCTACATTAGTGAAGCTGGCCAAATAGGATCTGTGGTAAGTAGGAGACTATGAGCTCTATCCTCAGAGGCTGCCAGTGTGACTCAGTGTAGATCCAGTGTTGCCAGAAAACTCTTATATCTCAAGAAACATTAGTAATGCAGATTATATGAAATCTTTTTATTTTCTTGGGTGAGATGTACTTTAGAGACAGGATCTCACTCTGTCGCCCAGGCTGGAGTGCAGTGGCAAGATCGTTGCTCACTACAGTCTTGAACTCCTGGGCTCGAGCAATCCTCCCACCTCAGCCTCCTGCGTAGTTAGGACTATAGGTGCATACCATCATACCCAGCTAATTTTTCTTAGTTTTTGTAGAGATGGGGGTCTTACTATGTTGTCCAGGCTGGTCTCAAACTCCTGGCTTAAAGCGATTCTCCCACCTTGGCCCCTCAAAGTGCTGGAATTACAGGTGTGAGCCACGCTGCCTGTCTGAAATCCTCTGATTTTTAAATGTTGGCAACCAAATTGGCTGGAAATTGTTTTGATTGAAATAACAGAAGACCAAGTTTAAACCATAGAAATACTTTTGAGTTATCTAGCAAGAAGTCTGAAGATATACATAGTCCAGGACTAACTTAGCAGCTAAGCAATACTGTAAAGATCTAAGTTGTTTATATCTTTCTGTTTTGCCATTAATAGTGTATTTGATTCCCATCTTTATGCTTTTTTCCACATAAAAGATGGCTATTGTAGCTCTGGCAGTACATCCATATTTGTTGCAGAAAGGGGTAAAAGGTACAGTGCCAGCAGTGGCTGTACCATTCATTAGGAAGCAAAAAATTTTCCCAGAAACCAACTACCCATTCCCAATAGATTTCTCTTTAAGTCTCCTGCTAGAACTAGGTTACGTGGCCTACTCTAGTTGCAAGAGAGCCTGGGAAAGCAAGTGTATGGCTTTCCACTTCAATCATTGAGTGATAGCAAGGGAGAAGAATGTTTGGAATAGCTGTTGCCAAACTTTGAATAACAACTAATGCAGATTTAAAGAACTGTATCTTGAGGGCTAAACAGAGTGTATCTGAGGCCTAGATTTAGCTAGTGTGTCATCAATGTGTGGACCCTATAAACAATATATTTTCCTTCCATTTCAGCACTCTACTACTGATTCCTAGCTTCTGTCAGTCATTTTATTAGATTGCCAAGGAACTTGAAATTAGAAAGCTTGAGTTGTCCTGGTATAGAGATTTGTGAGCAGTATTTTTGGGGGGTAAGTTTGCTTAACCTTTCTGAGCCTCCCATTCCTTATTTGGAAAATTGATAGATAACATTGCAATATAGCATAGCAACTAAGTGCAGAGGTTTTGGAATCAGGACCACCTAAGTTGGAATCCTGTCTCTGCCAAGCAAGGTGCATAACCTCTTTTGGTGTTTCCTTCTCTGTAGAATGGGGCTTATAGTTGTATACTACCTCACATAGTCTTTATGAGGGCCTAGTGTAGTACAGTGAAGTCAGTTACACCTTAGGATTCTAAAGTGAGTATATATGGCAAAAATCAAATATAGTAAAAATTATCCTTGGCTGGGCACTGTGGCTCACTCCTGTAGTCCCAGCACTTTGGGAGGCCGAGGTGGGCAGATCACAAGGTCAGGAGTTTGAGACCAGCCTGGCCAACATAGTGAAACCCCGTCTCTACTAAAAATACAAAAATTGGCCAGGCATGGTGGCACACGCCTGTAACCTCAGCTACTCGGGAGGCTGAGGCAGGAGAATAGCTTGAACCCGGGAGGTAGAGGTTGCAGTGAACTGAGATCACACCACTGCACTCCAGCCTGGGTAACAGTACGAGATTCCATCTGAAAAATAAAAATTATCCTTAAAAAAAATCTCTCTTAAATCTCTCACAAATAACAAAATTAAATGGTTTTTGGCATACAACTCTGTAACTGAGACTGTCTGAGGGGACACAGTTTCTTCCATCTCACGCTTACTTTGTTGCCTGCACTTGTTGAGTGGAATGGCAGGTAAGATCATGTGCACTAAAATATAACTTACATTTTTATTTTCTACACAGTGCATATCTAGTTTAACATAGAACCCAGCCCTTTTAAGCCTTGAATAAATGGTAACTGTTACTGTTACCATAGGTGCAGCATGTGATTTTTGAGGATGAAGAAATGGAGGTTGTCCAGGGCTCAACAGCATGGACCAATCATGATTTTTTTTTCTGCCACATCAGCCAAGATTTGTAAAAGATGAATATGGCCAAGGGAATAATGTCACCATTTTAGAAATAAGGATATAGAATTATTAATTGGTATTTCAAGGGAATGTGCTAACATAACTGCTTCCAAATTTATGGGCCAAAATTAACACAATTCCAAACAAATAATATGCAAATTTTGTTATATTTTTTCAGTTTGAATTGTGAAGTATATCATTCACACAATTGAATATTTTGATTTCAAAGGCAAAAAAGTTTTCTTTTAAATTGATGATATAAAGATTTCAAAAGACAAAGTGATATTAAGTAGAATGCAAGATGGCTGGGCGCAGTGGCTCAAGCCTGTAATTCCAGCACTTTGGGAGGCTGAGGCAGGTGGATCATGAGGTCAAGAGATCGAGACCATCCTGGCCAACATGGTGAAACCCTGTCTCTACTAAAAATACAAAAAATTAGCCGGACTTGGTGGCACATGCCTTGTAATCCCAGCTACTTGGGAGGCTGAGACAGGAGAATTGCTTGAACCCAGGAGGTGGAGGTTGCAGTGAGCCAAGAATGCGCCATTGCATTCCAGCCTGGGCAACAAGAGCGAAACTCTGTCTCAAAAAAAAAAAAAAAAGTAGAACGCAAGATATCAGAAAACCTATAAGATAAAATTCATCTGGGAGTCTTTCGTCAAGGATGTTAACCATTTTCATCCAAAGCTTTTGCAACCATTAACAGTTACAAATGATCTGTTTTACA
>CAUYQU010009871.1:0-28010 GCA_963574635.1 Cheracebus regulus
GGAGTCTGTGCGACTTCTCCGGCCCCTCCTGTCCAGACTGCAGAACCTCACCCGGGAGCCTGAATAAATTCCCTTGCATTGGATTATTTTGGTGCTGGCCTCAGTTTCTTCGTTTTATCCTCGGAAACAAACCTCACAAAAGGATCACCAAAATAAACAGTTGGATTTTTGAAAAGATAAATGTTGACATGGAAAAAACAAAAACATTTCAACTGATGCCACAGAAATACAATGCATTATTGTAAACTATTATGAACAAGTATATGTCAACAAATTTCAAAACCTAGAAGAAATGAATAAATTTCTGGATACTTACAACCTACCAAATTGAACCACAAAGAAATAGAAGATCTCAACAGATTAATAATGAGTCATGAGGTCAAGCAATAATAAAAAGTTACCATCAAAGAAAAGCCCAGGACTTGATGGCTTCATGCTGAATCTACCAAACATTTAAAGAAGAACTAATACTAGTTTTACTCTAATGCTTCAGAAAAAATGAAGAGAGGGAAACTGAAATTAATTTTATTAGGCCAGTATTACTCTGAAACCAAAACTAGAAAAGGACACAGAGAAAAAAGAAAACTACAGGCCAATATTTCCGATCACTGTAGATGAAAAAATTTTCTACAAGATACTAACAAACTGAGCAACCACATATGTAAAACATCTTCACCAGAATCAAGTGGGATTCCTCCTAGAGATGCAAAGATGGGTTAATATATGCAAATCAATAAATGTGATACATCACATTAACAGAATCAAAAGAAAACATCATATGATTATTTCAATAGATGCTGGGAAAGCACTTCATAAAATTCAACATCTCTTAGTGATAAAAATTCTCAGCAATTTGGGTATGGAAGGAACATAGCTCAAAACAAAGAATACATAAATATGACAAATACAGAGCTAACATCATACTGAACAGGGAAAAATGGAAAGCCTTGCCTCTATGATTAGGAAAAAAAACAAGAATGCCCACTTTCAGCACTTTTATTCAATGTAATACTGGAAGTTTCTGCCAGAGTAACTAGACAAGAGAAAGAAAGAGCATTCAAAATGGAAGGAAATCATTCTTCTTTGCAAATGACATGATCTTATATTTAGAAAAAGCCAAACATTCTACCAAAAAATGGTTTGAACTGATAAGCAAGTTCACTAAAGTTGCAGGATAGGAAATAAACATACAAAAATTATTAGCATTTCTAGATGCAAATAGTGAACAAATGAAAAGGAAATAAAGTTATTCAATTTATAATAGCTGCACAAAAATAAAAACCTACTCACAAATTTAACTTAAAAAAGTGAAAGATCTCTCATTGAAAACTATAAAATACTGATGAAATACATTGAAGAAGACACAGTAAATAAAAAGATATTCCATGCTCATTAATTGGAAAAATTAATATTAAAAAATACATATTATCCAAAGTGATCTGCAGATTAAATGCAATCCCTATCAAAATTCAAATGACATTCTTCAAAGAAATAGAAAGAGATTCTAAAATTTGTATGGAGCTACTGAAGACCCTGAACAGCCAAAGCAATTTTGAGCAAAAAGAACAAAGCTAGAAGCATCACACTATCTAACCTCAAAATGTACTATAAAGCTTTAATAACCATAATAGCATGGTACAGGCATTAAAACGGACACATAGACCAATGGAATAGAACACAGAATCTGGAAATAGCCTTACGCATTTACAGTCAATTTATTTTTGACAAAGGCATTAAGAACATACATCGGGGAAAGAACAGTCTCTTCAGTAAATGGAACTGGGAAAACTCTATATTTTTATGCTGAGAAATGAACTGAGAAATTTAATTCATTTTGATTGAATTTTAATTATAAAATTATTTTAATTATAAAATTCAATCAAAATGAATTAAAGACTTAAATGTAAGAAATGACACTGTGAAGCTACTAGAAGAAACTATAGGAGAAATGCTTTAGTATGTTGGTCTGTGCAAAGATTTTTTTGGATAAATTCAAAAATACAGGCAACCAAAGAAAAAGTAACAAATGGGATTCTATCACACTAAACGGCTTCTGCACATCAAGGGAAACAATCAACAAACTGAAGAGACAACCCACAGGATGGGAGAAAATATTTGCAAACTATACAGTTGACAAGAGATTACTAGCCAGAATATATAAGGAGCTCAAACAATTCAATAACAAAAAAATCAAATGAGCTTATTTTAAAAATGAGCAAATGATCTGAACAGACATTTCTCAAAAGAAGACATACAAATGGCCCACAGATATATATAAAAAATGCTTGGCCAAACACGGCAGTTCACTCCTGTAATCCCAATGCTTTTGAAGGCAGAGGTGAGAGGACCACTTGAGGCCAGGAGTTCAAGACTGCCCTGGGCAACCTAGTGAGAGCTGTATCTCTACTTTAAAAAAAATTAAAAACAAGCCAGGTGTCTTGGCACATGTCTGTAGTCCCAACTACTCAGGATGCTGAGGTGGCAGGATCACTTGAGCCTAGGAGTTTGAGGTTGCAACGAGCTATTATCATGCCACTGTACACCAGCCTGGGTAGCAGTGAAAATCTATAAAACACAATACAACAAAACAAAGAAACCAAATATACCTCCCCCTCACCCCCCCCCAAAAAAAACAGGCACAAAAGAAACATGCTGAACATTGCTAATCATCAAGGAAATGCAAATCAAAACCACAATGAGTTATCTCACACTAGTTAAAATGGCTATTATTAAAAAAACAAAAAACAACAACAACAAAATGCTGATAAGGATGTGGAGAAAAGGGAATGCCAGCATACTGTGGTAGGAATGTAGATTAGTACATCCACTATGTAAAACAGTATGGAGGTTCCTCCAAAAACCAAAAATAGGACTATCATATGCTCTAGTAACCCTACTTCTGGGTATATATCTAGAAGAAATGAAATCAGTTACTGAAGTGATAGCTGTACTCCCATGTTTATTGCAACACTGTTCACAATAGCCAAAATATGGCTTCAACATAAGTGTCTATCCATAGAGGAATGGATAAATAAAAGGTGGTATAGATACACAATGGAATATTATACAGCCACGAAGAAAATGAAATCCTGTTGTTTGCAGCATGGATGAATGGGAGGACATCATGTTGAGTAAAGTAAGCCAGGCACACAAAGACAAATAATACAGGTCCTCAAATGTGGTTATTAAAAAAGTGGATTTCATAGAGGTAGAGAGTAGAATGGTGGTTTACTAGGGCTGGGAAGGGCATGGAGGAGGTGAAGTTGTAGAGAGTGTGGCTAATGTGTAAGAAAATACAGTTAGATAGATGGAATAACTTTTAGTATTCTATAGCATAGAAGGGTGACTATAGTAAACAATAATTTATGGTGTATTTCAAAATACATAGAAGACATGTAGGATGCTCCCAACCCAAAGAAGTACTCTATGTTTAAGGGGATGGATGTGCAAATTATACTGACTTGATTAATACACATTCTATGCATGCAACAAAATATCACACATACCCTATACATATGTATAATTGTTATGTATCAATAGAAAAAATGAAACAATAAATTTAACCAAAAAGAACTATACAATGAAAAGTATAAAACATTGATCTTTGAAATTATTGTAGACACAAATAAATGGAACTATGTCCCATGTATGTAGAGAGAAATCAATACTGTTTAAATAGCCATACTACCCAAAAGAATATATTAATATTAATTCAATCCTTATCCAAATTCCACTTCTATTTTTCACAAATTTTTTTTTAAATTGTACTTTAGATTCTGGGGTACATGTGCAGATCATGCAGGATTGTTGCATAGGTACATATGTGGCAAGGTGGTTTGCTGCTTCCATCCCCCTATCACCTATACCTGGCGTTTCTCCCCACATTATCCCTCCCCACCCTCCCCATCCCCCGTTGTCCCTCCCCTAGTCCCCTCAACAGACCCCAGTCTGTGATGCTCCCCTCCCTGTATCCATGTGTTCTCATTGTTCAACACCCACCTATGAGTGAGAACATGCAGTATCTGATTTTCTGTTCTTGTGTCAGTTTGCTGAGAATGATGGTTTCCAGATTCATCTATGTCCCTACAAAGGACACAAACTCATCATTTTTTATGGCTCCATAGTATTCCATGATTTTTATAGTATTCCAAAGGACACAAACTCATCATTTTTTATGGCTGCATAGTATTCCATGGTGTATATGTGCCACATTTTCTTTGTTCAGTCTATCACTGATGGGCATTTGGGTTGGTTTCAGGTCTTTTCTTTTGTAAACAGTGCACAATGAACATACATGTGCGTGTGTCTTTATAATAGAATGATTTACAATCCTTTGGGTATACATCCAGTAATGGGATTGCTAGGTCAAATGGAATTTCTATTTCTAGGTCCTTGAAGAATCACCACACTGTCTTCCACAATGGTTCAACTAATTTACACTCCTACCAACAGTGTAAAATTGTTCCTATTTCTCTGCATCCTCTCCAGCATCTGTTGTCTCCAGATTTTTTAATGATTGCCATTCTAACTGGCATAAGATAGTATCTCAATGTGGTTTTGATTTGCATTTCTCTAATGACCAGTGATGATGAGCAATTTCATGTTTGTTGGTTGCATAAATGTCTTCTTTTGAAAAGTGTCTGTTCATATCCTTTGCCCACTTTTGGATGGGTTTGTTTTTTCATGTAAATCTCTTTTAGTTCTTTGTAGACTCTGGATATTAGCCCTTTGTCAGATGGGTAGATTACAAAAATTTTTTCCCATTCTGTTGGTTCCTGGTTCACTCTAATGATTGTTTCTTTTGCTGTACAGAAGCTCTGAAGTTTAATTAGATCCTATTTGTCTATTTTGGCTTTTGTTGCCAATGCTTTTGGTGTTTTAGTCATGAAATCCTTTCCTATGCCTACGTCCTGAATGGTTTTGTCTAGGTTTTCTTCTAGGGTTTTCATGGTATTAGGTCTTATGTTTAAGTCTTTAATCCATCTGGAGTTAATTTTAGTGTAAGGTGTCAGGAAGGGGTCCAGATTCTGCTTTCTGCCCACTGCTAGCCAATTTTCCCAACACCATTTATTAAACAGGGGATCTTTCCCCATTGCTTGTTTTTGTCAGGTTTGTCAAAGATCAGATGGTTGTAGATGTCTTGTGTTGCTTCTGAGGTCTCTGTTCTGTTCCACTGGTCTATGTCTCTGTTTTGGTACCAGTACCATGCTGTTTTGATTACTGTAGCCTTGTAGTATAGTTTGAAGTCAGGCAGCGTGACACCTCCAGCTTTTTTCTTTTTTGCTTAGCATTGTCTTGGCTATGCAGGCTCTCTTTTTGTTCCATATGAATTTGAAAGTTGTTTTTCCCAATTCTGTGAAGAAGGTCATTGGCAGCTTGATGTGGATACCATTGAATCTATAAATTACTCTGGGCAGCACGGCCATTTTCACAATATTAATTCTTCCTAACTATGAGCATGGAATATTTTTCCATCTGTTTGTGTCCTCTCTTATTTCCTTGAGCAGTGGTTTGTAGTTCTCCTTGAAGAGGCCCTTTACATCCTTTGTTAGTTGTATTCTTAGGTGTTTTATCCTCTTTGTAGCAACTGCAAATGGGAGTTTACTCTTGATTTGGCTCTCTGTTAATCTGTTATTGGTGTATAGGAATTCTTGTGATTTCTGCACATTGATTTTGTATCCTTAGACTTTGCTGAAGTTGCTTATCAGTTTCAGGAGATTTTGGGCTGAGACGACGGGGTCTTCTAAATATACAAATCATGTCGTCTGTAAACAGAGACAGTTTGACTTCCTCCTTTCCTACTTGAATACCCTTTATTTCTTTTTCTTGCCTGATTGCTCTGGCTAGAACTTCCAATATTATATTGAGTAGGAGTGGTGAGAGAGGGCATTCTCGTCTAGTGCCAGATTTCAAAGGGCATGCATCCAGTTTTTGCCCATTCAGTATGATATTGGCTGTGGGTTTGTCATAAATAGCTTTTATTATTTTGAGATACGTTCCACTGATACCAGGTTTATTGAGAGTTTTTAAGCATAAAGCTCTGTTTAATTTTGTTGAAGGCCTTCTCTGCATCTATAGAGATGGTCATGTGGTTTTTGTCTTTGGTTCTGTTTATGTGTTGGATTACATTTATAGACTTGCATACGTTGAACCAGCCTTACATCCCCAGGATGAAGCCTACTTGATTGTGATGGATATGCTTTTTGATGTGCTGTTGCAATTGGTTTGCCAGTATTTTATTGAAGATTTTTGCATCTATGTTCATCATAGATACTGGCCTGAAGTTTTCTTTTTTTGTTGAGTCTCTGTCTGGTTTTGGTATCAGGATGATGTTGGTCTCATAAAATGAGTTAGGGAGGATTCCCTCTTTTTGTATTGTTTGGAATAGATTCAGAAGGGATGGTACCAGCTCCTCTTTGTACGTCTGGTAGAATTCAGCTCTGAACCCATCTGGACCTGGACTTTTTTGGTTGGTAGGCTATTAATTGCTGCCTCTACTTCAGCCCTTGTTATTGGTCTATTCAGGGATTCAATTTCTTCCTGGTTTAGTCTTGGGAGACTGCAAGTATCTAGGAATTTATCCATTATTTCTAGATTTACTGGTTTACGTGCATAGAGGTGTTTGTAGTAAACTCCACAGTTTGTATTTCTGTGGAATCGGTGGTGATACCCCCTTTATCGTTTCTTTTATTGAATCTATTGGATTCTTCTCTATTTTCTTTTTTATTAATCTGGCTAGTGGTCTATTTTGTTGATCTTTTTAAAAAACCAGCTCCTGGATTTATTGATTTTTTGAAGGGATTTTTGTGTCTCTATCTCATTCAGTTCTGCTCTGATCTTAGTTATTTCTTGTCTTCTGCCAGTTTCTCAGTTTTTTTGATCTTGCTCCTCTAGCTCTTTTGATTTTGATAATAGTTTCAAATTTAGAGCTTTTCTTGCTTCTCATGTGGGCATTTATTGCTATAAATTTCCCTCTAGACACTGCTTTGAATGTGTCCCAGAGATTCTGGTACATTGTCTATTTGTTCTCACTGGTTTTGAAAAACATCTTTATTTCTGCCTTCATTTCATTGTTTATCCAGTTGACATTCAGGAGCCAGTTGTTCAGTTTCCATGAAGTTGTATTGTTTGAGTTCATTTCTTAATCTTGAGTTCTAATTTGATTGCACTGTGGTCTGAGAGACTGTTTGTTATGATTTCCATTTTTTGCATTTGCTGAGGAGTGATTTACTTCCATTTATGTGGTCAATTTTAGAGCAGGGGTGATGTGGTGCTGAGAATAATGTATATTCTGTGGCTTTGGGGTCGAGAATTCTGTAGATGTCTATTAGGTCTGCTTGTTCCAGATCTGCATTCAAGACCTGGATATCCTTGTTAATTTTCTGTCATGTTGATCTGTCTAACATTGACAGTGGAGTGTTAAAGTCTCCCACTATTATTGTATGAGAGTCTAAGTCTCTTTGTAGGTCATTAAGAACTTGCTTTATGTATCTGGGCGTGCCTGTATTGGGTGCATATATGTTTAGGATAGTTAGCTCTTCTTGTTGGATTGATCCTTTTACCATTATGTAATGCCCTTATTTGTCTCTTTTGATCTTTGTTGGTTTAAAGTCCGTTTTATCAGAGACTAGGATTGCAAATCCTGCTTTTTTTTTGCTCTCCATTTGCTTGGTAGATCTTCTTCCATCCCTTTGAGTCTATGTGTGTCTTTGCACGTGAGATGGGTCTCCTGAATACAGTACACCAATGGGTCTTGAATTTCTATCCAGCTTGCTGGTCTATGTCTTTTGATTGGGGCATTTAGGGTGTTTACATTTAACATTAATATTGTTATGTGTGAATTTGATCCTGCCATTTTGTTACAGGTTGTTTGTTTTGCCCATTATTCAATGCAGTTTCTTTATACGTCATTGGTCTTTATCATTTGGTTCATTTTTGTAGTGGCTGGTACTGGTTGTTCCTTTCCATGTTTAGCGCTTCCTTCAGAAGCTCATATAAGGCAGGTCTGGTGGTGAAGAAATCTCTCAGTAATTGCTTGTTCATAACGGATTTTATTTCTCCTTCACTTGTGAGGCTTAGTTCAGCTGGATATCAAATTCTGGGTTGAAAGTTCTTTTCTTTAACGATGTTGAATATTGGCCCCCACTCTCTCCTTGCTCGTAGGGTTTCTGCGAGAGATCTGCTGTGAGTCTGATTAGCTTCCCTTTGTGGTTGACTTGACCTTTCTGTCTGGCTGCCCTTAGCATTTTTTCTGTAATTTCAACTCTAGTGAATCTGACAATTATGTGCATTGGGGTTGCTCTTCTTGAGGAGTATCTTTGAGGTGTTCTCTGTATTTCCTGTGTTTGAATGTTGGCCTGCTTTGCTAGGTTGGGGAAGTTCTCCTGAATAATATCCTGGAGAGTGTTTTCCAGGTTGGATTCATTCTTCCTGTCCTCTTCAGGTACACTGATCAAGTGTAGATGAGGTCTTTTCACATAATCCCATATTTCTTGGAGGCTTTGTTCATTTCTTTTCACTCTTTTTTCTCTTTTCTTGCCTTCTCTTTTTATTTCATTGAGTTGATCTTCAATCTCTCATATCCTTTCTTCTGCTTAATCGATTCAGCTATTGAAACTTGTGTATGCTTCACAAAGTTCTCATGCTTTGTATTTCAGCTCCATCAAATTATTTATGTTCTTCTCTAGGTTGGTTATTCTGGTCGGCATTTCATCTAAGCTTTTTTCAAGATTCTTAGTTTCTTTGCATTGGGTTAGAACATGATCTTTTAGCTCTGAGAAGTGTTATTACCTACCTTCTGAAGTTCATCAAATTCATTCTCCATCCTGTTTTGTTCCCTTGCTTGTGAGGAGTTGTGATCTTTCAGGGGAGGACGTGTGTTCCGGACTGTGAGGATTTCATCCTTTTTGCACTGGTTTCTTCCCATCTTCATGGATTTATCTATTTTTGATCTTTAAGTTGGTGACTTCGGATGGGATCTCTGAGTGGACGTGGATTTCTTTCTGTTAATGTTGGAGTTATTTCTCCTGTATGAGGCCTTTTTTTTTTTTTTTTTTTTTTATTAAACACAGGGGTTAGTGTGCTGCTTAAGAAAGTCTGTCACTTGTCTGCCTGTGGAGGTGTTGCTGGGCTGCCTTGGTCTCGGCCAGGCTGCTGTTTATTCTTTCCCTGGTTTTTGCTTATACAGGTGAGATTAGTCCCGCCTTCCCAATGGCGTGCGTCTTTCCCTCCACCGAGCTTGCTTCTCCCTGATGGAGCTCAATCTGATGTGTTAACTGCGAAACTCTCCTGCAACAGGGCTTCTGCTTGCTGGATCTTTTGGGGTGGGACCTGTCTGGCCATATCATCCTACTCCCCACTTTCAACTCTCCCTCCTTCTGTGAGATGGGAAGTTCGTCCTGCAAGCCTTCTCGGAGTTAGTCAAAGTTTCCACCCAGGTGACAACTCATGGCACTGGGCTAGCCAGGGCTATCTCCCAGGTCTGCGTTGACAACTAGGGGTGGTTCTCAGCCAGGTGGCATTTTCCTGGACAGTGGGCTGCAGAAGTCACGGAGTGAAGTGCAGTATCTGAATCAGAGTAGCGAGGGGGTGAAGCTCATGATCTTCCATGCCAGATGCACTTCCTGGGTGGGGCAGAACCCTGCCTTGCCTCAGCTTACCCTCTTTGGGCTACTCTTGCCGCTTTTTTTGGGTTAATCCCACTGTTCAACCAGTCCCTTTGAAATAAACATTCTATGTCTCACTCGCTGGGAGCTGCACTCTGGAGAAACTCCCTTTCAGCCATCTTGGCAGAAGTCTTCACAGAAATTTTAAAAAATTCAAATATTCACTTGAAACTATGAAATACCCCAAATAGTCAAAGTAATATTGAGAAAGTAGAACAAAGTGCTTGGCATCGCACTTCCTGATTTCAAATTATGTTACACAATTATACTAATCCAGACTGTATGGTACTGGAATAAAAACAGACTCATACAGTAATGGAACAGAATAGGGAGCTCAGAAATAAACCCAAATGTATATGGTCAGCTAATTTTTGACTTGCCTCTAAGAAGATACAATGAGGAAAGGATAGCTACTTAAACAAACAGTGTTAGATAAACTGGATATCCAAAGGCAAAAGAATGAAAGCGGATCCTTATCTCATATTGATACACCAAAATGAACTCTCAATGGATAAAACATCACACACAAAACCAGAAAATGTAAAACTCCTAGAAGAAAACTTAGGAGAAAACCTTGATGTTGGCTTAGGAATGATTTTTTTTTTTTTGGGTAACACACCAAAAACTTAGGAAACAAAAGCAAGAATAGACAAATGGTGTTTCTTCAGACTAAAAAGCACTTGCCCAGCAAAGAAAATAACAAAATGGAAAGGCAGTGTGCAGACTGGAAAAGAATATTTACAAACCATCCATTTGATAAGGGGTTAATATCCAAAGTAAAAGAGTGATTCATACAACTCAATTGTGAAAAAACCAAATAACTGGATTGAAAAATGACCCACATAGACATTTTCCCAAAGAACACACAAAAATTCCTAACTCTATGAACAAATGCTCCACATCATTAGTCATCAGGGAAATATAAATGAAAATCACAGTGAGCTAACCACTCACACCTGTTAAAATGACTGTTTTCAAAAAGACAAGAAAGAACAAGTGTTCTCCATGATGTGGAGAAAAGGGAACTTTTATACAATGTTGGCAGGAATGTAAATTACTGCAGACATTATAGGAAACAGTATGGAGGTTTGTTAAAGAAATAAAAATAGAACTATCATATGATTCAACAATCTGTCTGCTGGTTATATACCCAAAGGAAATGAATTTAGCCCCTCGTACCATTATCTCTGCTCTTGTGTTTATTGTAGCATTATTCACAATAGCCCAGATATTAAGTCAACCTGTCAACTGACAGATTAGTGGACAAAGGAATTGTAGTACATATATACAGAATGGAATATTAGTCAGCCTTAAAAAAGAAGCAGATACTGCCATTTGCAACCACATGGGTGAAACTTGAGGTCATTACACTAAATTAAATGAGCCACAGAAAAATACCACATGATTTCATAAGTGGACTCTAAAAAATAGTCAAGTACACAGGAATAGAGCAAAATTTTGTTTAACTGGGGGAGGAGAAAAAAATAGAAACATGTAAGTCAAAGGGTACAAGCCTGCAGTTATACAGGATGAGATCTACTGTAATCTATGATAATTACAGCCAGGTGTGGTGGCTCACACCTGTAATCCTAGCCCTTTGGGAGGCTGAGGAAAGAGGCTCACTCGAGGGCAGGAGTTCAAGAGCAGCCTGGGCAAAAGAGTGAGACTCCATCTCTAAAGCAAAATTAAGAGAAAAAAAAAATTAGTTGGGTGTAGCTACTCGAAAGGCTGAGGCAAGAGAATTTCTTGAGCCTATGAGTTTGAGGCTGCAGTAAGCCATGATGATGTCCCTGTACTTCCCGCCTGGGTGACAGAATGAGACCCTGTCTTGAAAAAATAAATAAAAATTAAAAATCAGATAATTATAGTTATTGTATTGTACACTTAAAATTTCCTAAGAGAGTGGATTTATAGGATGAGATTTATCAGTTCCTTAGTAATCATAAACATAGTAATCATTTCACTATGTTTACGTTTATGTTCATCGAAACGTGTTGTACACCTTAAGTATTTTAAATATATTTAAAAGTAAAATTTAAATATAAGAATTAATGGGAAAGGGGAGCAATGCAACCTTCATACACTGCTGGTGAAAACTGTATAATCACTTTGGAAAACATCTTGTTAGGATCTACTAAAGCTGAATATCTGCCTCCCACTGGCATTTCTACTCTTGAATATATAGTATGTGTCAACCAACAGACACATACAAGAATATTCATAGCAGCACCATTCATAACAGATCCAAACTGCAAACAATCCACATGCACATTAATAGCAGAGTGGATAAATAAAATGTGTTATGTTTGTTCAGTAGAATATCATTTAGCAAAGAGACTGAATAAATTACAGTCGTGCATGATACAATGTTGCAAAAAAAGAAGCTAGACACCAAACTGTACATAGCACTCAATTCCATTGACAGATAGGTGAAAACCATACAAATCATGATTGTACTGAGGATAGTGCCTGCTGACTGGAAAGAGCCACAAAAAAAATTTCTGGAGTATTAGTGATGTTCTGTCTTGATGTCAATTCTGATGACGTGTTCATTTTCTTAAAATGTATCAAGCTCTATACCTGTGACTTGAGTACTTTTGTGTATGTTATGCTGGAACAAGAGATTCACTTACAAAATTAAGTACCAGGTTCCACCATTCCATTAGATAATGGGGAATGGGGCTATTGGAAGAAATAGGAGGAGAAGTACCTATCCTTAGGAAAACGGAAACAGAGAATACAAAAATCAAATAAAACAATTCTGAACTTATTTATTGGTCAATAGGGAAATATTCCATTTATAAGCATTTTACAGTCAGAACCAAAATGTCTCCAAGTTGAAAATGTGGTCACTTTAACAGTAATCACATTTCTCAGCTCTTATTTCTACCCGCTAATATTCCTAGGCTTGCAAAGAACTCTAACAAGTATTTATGGGAATCCCTAGGGGTATCTAATAAGTAATTTTAAAATATTACCACGAATTTCCCCCACTCTTAGGCAATGCTGCTACTGGTTACCACTTCGTTCCTCAGCAATCCTGCAGTCTCAGGTAATCGTGCATTTATCTAAACCCCCTGTTGCCACTAACTCTTCTGGTTTTGTTGATGCACTGGAATTTTTTGAGGCCAAAACTTCATGGTGTTTTGGGAGAAGAGTATGCTTTCCATCTTTTCTATCATTATACTTGGATAAACAGGAACCAAGGCTACACGACCTGGCTCCTATAGAACTAAACAATGACCAACCGAAGGATAAAAGCAAAGATGATTTATTCTGAATTTGTTATAGCTAGACAGGGAAACATTTCCCAAGTGATAAAAGTAGCACAGAGAAATTGCTGTGGCTTTTACTGAGGTTGAAGCAAAAATGAACAAACAAGGAGAAATATAATTTGAAGCAAACAGGCATGAGCTTGATAGAAGAAAACTAAGACAGGAAGTAATGGTTTTTGCAAGAACCTGATTTGGCACCAACCTGATACAAAATTAAATAGATCTACAATATAGTGAAGAAACAACAGCATACCTATTATTTGTTCTAGGATCAGCTGTTCAAACAACATTTATAAAGAATATCTTTGTACTGAGCTTCACTGGTAGATGAATACGTACCGAGTGCAAAACAAAGAGATGAAAACACCTAGGCTTTCTCAGAAACAAGGGTGATTTTTGCCATTTCGGTGCTTCAGTTTTTTTGTCTGTAAAATGGAAATAATATATGTGGAAATAAACACTGCTAAAACTAGAACAGTCAGAGGCTCTTCATCCCTAGCTTGCAAGGAAGTCAGCCGCAATCACTGCATTTTGTCAGAGCCCAAAGACAGGCAGAGGAGTGGGAGGGGTTTCTAATGGGAAGAGGGAAGGCATCCATGTGCCCTGTATGAAGCCTGTTAGCAGTGGGAAAGCTGCAGGTGGGCTTTCATCCTGTGCAATTTGCTATGTTTGGCTTTCTCTGATTGGTCCAAAGTCGGAAGTGGGGATAAAAATTAGGGAGGCTGTCAGTTAGGAATCAAGTCCTGGCCATTTTTGAGCCAATTGTTAAGAATATATTAGTTATTAGTTTGGCATCCTGGGTTGTCACTAGAGATAGCAATTTGGTGTTCTGTAAGCCTGACTTAGAGCAGCCTGGCTTCCTGTTTTTTCTAACTTGTAAAATTAGCTTGTTTGTATTTATTTTTTAAAAAATTTTAAGTTCTGGGATACATTTGCAGAACGTGCAGGTTTATTACATAGGTATATATGTGCCATGGTGTTTTGCTGCACCTATCTACCTGTTATTTAGGTTTTAAGCCCCACATGCCATGCATTACCCATTGTCCTGATGCTCTTCCTCCTCTCACCCCCGACCCCCTGACAGGCCCTGGTGTGTGTTGTTCCCCTACCCTGTTATCATTGTTCAACTCCCACATATGAGTGAGAACATATGGTGTTTGTTTTTCTGTTCCTGTGTTAGTCTGCTGAGGATAATGGCTTACAGTTTCATCCATGTCCCTGCAAAGAACATGATCTCATTCCTTTTTATGGCTGTATAATATTCCACGGTGTATATGTACCACGTCTTCTTTATTCAGTCTATCATTGATGGGCATTTGGGTTGGTTCAATTTTATTTTTTTTCTTGTCATTAAGTGTTGGGAGGAGGTCTTGATGTGTGTTTGATGGAGTATATATTGTTTGCTGAGAGGTGATTGCAAGGAACACTGAGCCATCCTTAGGCAGAAAACTGCTAGAATAGTAGGCAATATGGACCAGTCGTGCACTAGTTAAACCACTTCCTAAAACACAGGATATTTGACCTTGTTTCCGTTGCTGACTCGCAAAGAGTGCTTTCTAGCTTATTTCTGTTTTAGTAGTGAACAGGCACTATCTGCCTGTTTACTCTATCTTTATTCTATGAAGAAACACTGAGCACCGGTTATTAAAGATAATCACATGTTCACAAAGAATAAATACATGGGTCACAGTCTGCTCTGAGCTGTCAGCTGGTAAATACTGCCAGACCCCTGGCGTCCCACTCTGATCCCACTTTTGCACTCTATCTTTCTGTTTTTTAATTCCTTCACTGCCGCCTGGGTTGAGGTCTCTACAACCAAGCTACTCTCAGCAAATGAGTTGGTTACTTGGGCAGGTAGGTGTAGGTTGTGAGTCAAAGCTCTATTTTTATATATGGTCTGGACATTTTTTGTTTGTATATTTAGTCTCTCTCACACTATAATGTTCAACAGATACTTTCATTAAAATATTTATCTGGCGCCGGGCACGGTGGCTCACACCTGTAATCCCAGCACTTTGGGAGGCCGAGGCGGGTGGATCATGAGGTCAAGAGATCGAGACCATCCTGGCCAACATGGTGAAACCCCGTCTCTACTAAAAGTACAAAAAATTAGCTGGGCGTGGTGGTGCGCGCCTGTAGTCCTAGCTACTCGGGAGGCTGAGGCAGGAGAATTGCTTGAACCCGGAAAACGGAAGTCGCAGTGAACCAGGATCGTGCCACCGCACTCCAGCCTGGCGATAGAGTCAGACTCTGCCTCAAAAAAAAAAAAAATTATCTGATATAGTCCAATTATCAATTTATTTACAGTTTGTATTTGTTGATCTTATTTTATATCTACCCATACATTCATACATCTATCCAATGTATTCTATGGTTTTCTTCTAAATGTTTACAGGTTGGCTCTTGTACTCAGGTCTATGAGATGTTTTGACTTAATTTTCGTGTATAGTGTGAGAATAGAGTGTAAGGAAAAACGTTGGTTGGTTGATTGGCTACTTATTTTACTTATATGGTTATTTAATTTTTTTTTTTTTTGAGATGGAGTCTCGCTCTGTTTCCCAGGCTGGAGTGCAGTGGTGTGATCTTGGCTCACTGCAACCGCTGCCTCCTGGGTTCAAGCAATTCACCTGCCTCAGCCTCCCAAGTAGCTGGGATTATAGGCGTCTGCCACTATGCCAAACCATTTTTTTTTTTTTTTTGTATTTTTAGTAGAGACAGGGTTTCATCCTGTTGGCCAGGCAGGTTTCGAACTCCTGACCTCAAGTAATCCATCTGCCTCAGCCTTCCAAAGTGCTAGGATTACAGGCATGAGTCACTGCACCTAGCTGGATGTTGAATTTTTCCAGCACCATTTATTGAGAAGGATGTCTGTTCTCTACTGAATTACACCAATATTTTTAAAAGAAAATTGTGGGCATATTTGTGAGCATGTTTGTTCCTATTTGTTTCATTGATCTGTATGTCTATACATATGCCAATATTATATTGTACTGATTCCTGTAGGTTTACAGTAAGGCTTTAATGATGGTAATGTGAAACCTCTACATTTGTTATTTTTCTAAATTATTTTGGCTATTCTAGGTTCTTTGCATTTTCACATAAATTTTAGAATGTATTTTCAATTTTCTACAAAAATAGTCCATTAGGTTTTGATTGAGATTGTATTGAATCTAGAGGTAAATTTGAAGAAAATGCTATCTTAACAATGCTGAGAATTCCAATCTTTGAACACAGTGTATCTCACCATATCTTTAGTTCTTTCTTCCTTTTAGCAATGGTTTGCAGTTTTTAGTGAATGTCTTTAATATTTTGTTAATCTTTTAATGCTATTGTAAGTTGTATTATCTACAGTTTTGATGTCCAATTGTTGCTAGTGTATAGAAATAAAATTATTTTTTCATATTGACCTTATATTTTGCGACTTTGGTAAACTCACTTATTAGATCACATATTCTTCAGAATTTTTTATAAAGACGATTGTATTGTCTGCGAAGAATTTTCTTTTCTTTTCTTGTACGTCTTTTCTTTTTCTTACACTATTGCACTGTCTAGACCTTCTATTACAATGTTGCCTGTAAGTGGTGAAAGTGGACACCCTTACTTCGTTTCTGATCGTTGGGGAAAAGGACTCAGGCTTTCACCATTGGGTGTGATGTTAGCTACAGATTTTTTATAGATGCCTTTTATCATGTTGAGAAAATTCCCTTATATTCCAGGTTTTCTGATATATATATATTTTAAAATCATGAATGGGTGTTGAATTTTATCAAATGCTTCATCTCTATCTGTTGAGATGATCGTAAGCTTGCCTTGTTATATTTGTCTCATTATTGTATTAGTTTGTTTCAAGGAAGTATTTTAAAGCAGAGGTCCCCAACCTTTTTCGTAGCAGGGACCAGTTTCATAGAAGACGGTTATTTCCGTGGATGAGGGTAGAGGCAGTGGGAGGAGATGGTTTTGAGATCAAACTGTTCCACCTCAGATCATCAGGCATTAGATTCTCATAAACTAGCTCCCTGACATGTGCAGTTCACAGCAAGGTTCGTGCCCTTCTGAGAATTGCTGGTGCTGATCTGACAGGAGGCGGAGCTCAGGAGGTCAGGCTCACTCTCCTCAAGTTCACCTCCTGCTGTGCAGGCTGGTGGGGTTGGGCTGGGGACCCCTGTTGTAAAGCATATGGGAAGAATCCATGTAAGTCAGAGACACTGGATTTATACAAAATAAGTGATAATTGAAAATTTGAGGTGCCTGAAGAGAAAAATAAAAAACATCTTTAATGGCTTGCACAGAAACGCCTTCCTGAATTACAGCAGCATTCTCCTCTGCCCTCAAAGCTTCACAAGGCTGATCTTTCTGCCTGGAAATCAACTCTGAGCTGACTGGTATCCTCCTCCCACTGCATTAGAAGCCTTTCTTATTACTCTCTATACTTTTTCATGGTACTCTGCCTTCCTTGAATCATTTCATTAATTATTTGTAAAAATTTGTTTAATATCCATGAAGACAGTGACCTTATTAGCAGTTCTACTCTCCACCATACCTTAATGTTTGACAAATTAATTAGCCATACCTACTCACACTGGCAATAATTTGGGTATGAACTTCTGCCAGTGGGATTATTTAGAATCAAATATATATGATGTGATTTAATGGTCATGTCAATCCCAGCCTGTGGCTATTTATAAGTGGATACTTACACGTGGAGCCTTAAAAGGTTGAACTCAGAAACAGAGTAAAATGGTGATTACCAGAGACTTCAGGAACTGGGAGATGTTGGTCAAAGGACACAGAATTTCAGTTATACAGGAGAAATAAATTCAAGGGATTTACTGCGTATCATGGTGACCACAATTAATGATAATATATTAGATACTTGAAAATTGCTAAAAAAGTAGATTTTAAGTGCTCTTACCACAAAATCTGGAATGTAAGTAATGCATATGTTAAAAAGCTTTATTGTGATTTCTCTAGAAAGGATACAATGAGGCAGGTCAAGTAGGTTTAAAACTGACTATGTTGAAAAGTGGTACACCTGTGAAGTTCACGTTCACTGTGACACGTACAATTTAAAGCCATCTAAGGATTCCAAATGTGCGTGGATAAGTCATCATTTGCTTAGGGGTAGTGAATAGGCTTTTAGATGGATGCTGAAACATTAATTTACAGAAGTAAAAAGTATGGCTAATACATTAGCCTGATGGTATTAATATGGTGTGTATTTTACTTGAATTTGCATTTTAATGAGTACTGGATTGGTAGAACATCTTTCCATATATTTATGAACACTGATATTTCATTTGTGAGATGCAGACTCAAGTTTTTCGACCATTTTTATTGGGTTATATATTTTTTGATGATTTAGACACATTCATTATATATATATGTCATATAGATATCATGATATATCACATATCTATATATCATATATATATATCATGATATATCACATATATCATATATATAATGATACACCACATATCATGATATATCATATATATATATATATATATATATATATATATTTTTTTTTTTTTTTTTTTGAGATGGTGTCTGGGTCTGTCACCCAGAGTGGAGTGCAGTGGCATGATCTTGGCTCATTGCAAACTCTGCCTCCTGGGTTTAAGTGATTCTCCTGCCTCAGCCTCCCAAGTAGCTGGGATTACAGGTGTCTACCACCACACTGGTTAATTTTTGTATTTTTAGTAGAGGCGGGGTTTCACCCTGTCGGCCTGGCTGGTCTCAGATTGCTGACCTCAGGTGATCTGCCTGCCTTGGCCTCCCCAAATGCTAGGATTGCAGGGCTGAGCCACCACTCCTGGCCCACTACATGTTGTTAATGGTAGTCTTCTCGGTTATATATTTTGTGTCTTCTTCCATTTTGACATTTTTCCATTTTGACATCTGTCTTTTTGCTTTTCTACAGGCATCTTTCGAGAAGTTTTAAAATGTATTCAAATTTGACTGATAACTACTCACGTTTTCAAATTTGATTGATTTGTATCAATCTTTTTAATGCTTTGCACTTTTTTGCCTTTTGAAAGATATCCTTGTTTAAGAAGTCCATATAATAAATATATTACATTCTAAGGGTTTTAAAGTTTAAATTTAATGTTTAAGTCTTTAAATGCCCCTGAAATTTATTTTGGTGAGGAGTAGAAACAACTTCTTTCCTTCCTCCTCCTTCCCTCCCTTCTTTGTTTCTCTCTTTTCATTTCTATAAACAACTTTCCCTGCATCAATCTTTTTGGATATTTTCCATTCTTCTTTGATCTGGAATGTCACTGTATTATAAAGCAGGATCACACATGCATACGTATGTATACACACTCTCTATTTTGTCTGTTTTTTAACCCTTACGTAAATATCATACTTTCTTTATTGCCATAGCTTATAAGTCTTGAAATCATGTAAAGTGAATCTTCGTTTTGTTAATTGGAATCATTATTATGTTGCCAGGAATATACCCTCTAATTTTTTTTTTTATGGATAATCTGTTGGATACACAAAATTTCTGTTTTTGTATGTGAAACAAATGTCTTCATTTCACTCTCATTCTTATAAAAAGAAAAGTCACTGGACTGAGTATTAAAGTTTGACGTCTAGCCTGACTCTGCTTTTTAAAAAATATGCTATTCTGTTTTATCGATTTTTGTGAAATTTCCTTTATCAATATTTTTAACTGACAAATCATAATTGTGTATATTCATGGAGTCTAATGTGCTATTTTGATATAGATATACAATGTCAAATGATTAAATCAAGCTAATTAACATCTACTTTACCTATCATTTTTATTATAAGGCATTTGAAATTTAATATCTTAGTTTGTAAAGTACAATGCATTATCATTGATTATAGCCATCCTGCTGTGCAATAACCAAAGAGTATTCTTTCTATCTGAAATTCTGTACCCTTTGTCCAACAACACAATTCCTCCCTCCCCACTGCTCTGGTAACCACCATTCTACTCTCTACTTCTGTGAGTTCAACTTTATTAGAGTCCACATATAAGTGAGATCAGGTGATTTCTGTCTTTCCATGCTTGGCTTATTTCATTTACCTACTGTCCTCCAGGTTCATCCATGTTGTCATATGATGGAATTTCCTTCTTTTTCAAGACTGAATAGTATTATACTGTGTACATATACCATATTTTCAAAATCCATTCTTTTGTGAATAATGCCGTGACAATCATGGGAATACATCTATTTCTTTTGACATATTGATTTCAATTCCTTTTATTTATTCTATTTGAGAATCAGTGAGCTTCTTGGATTTAACAATGGTAGATGCTTTACAAATTCCAGAGATTTTTCTGCCTCTATCATTTCAAATATTGCTTCTCCTTTATTCTATCTTTGTTTACTAATGAAACTTCAATTAGAAATTTGTTGGATCTGTCCTCCAGGTATCTTGGCCTTTTAAAAAATTCTATCTTCCTGCTATATTCTGGAATTTTTTTTGAAATACTTTTCCTGACTATCAATTCTTTTGTTAGCATGTAAAATCTGTTGTTTGACCCATACCTCAAGTTTTTGTTTCAAATACTGTTTTATGTATTTGAGAATTTCTATTTTCTCAAATCTCAATTTTCATTTTATGGCCTTTGTTTCTTACTATTGTTTCAATCTCTTTTTTAAGATGTGAGACATTCTCTTTTATACTTTGAGTCTGGTAATTCTAATACTAGACTTGAGAGGTCGAATTCTACTCACCATGATTTTATTGGCCCTCCATCAAGGTGAAATTTCGCAAATGTGTATTACTTGTGTGCATGTGTGCATGCATGTACACACATGTGGGCATAGTGTCTGTTTCTTGTGTGCTTATTTTCCTTAGATCTTTAATAAAGGGACAAAGTCCGGAATACAAAGTACATTACTCCAGAGAGTATTTATATTTACTTCCTGATAAGTGACTGTGGGATGCCCAGGGATTTCTCAGGTTGTAGTTTTTCTAGACAATTTAGGGTATGTGAACTCAGGTAACAGATTTATGAGACGGGATTAGTTTTGTGAATTCTCTGTACATTTTCTTTTCTTTTGAGACAAAGTCTTGCTCTGTAGCTCAGGCTGAGGTACGATGGCATCATCACGGCTCACTGCAACCTCCAACTACTGGGCTCAAGCAATCCTTCTGCCTCAGCCTCCCAAGTAGCTGGGAACACAGGTGTACACCACCACATCTAGCTACATTTTTTATTACTTTTTTTTGTAGAGACGGAGTTTCACTACATTGCCCCGGCTGGTCTCAAACTCTTGGGTTCTTCCTCCTTGGCTTCCCTAAGTGCTGGGATTACAGATGTAAGCACTGTGCCCAGCTTCCTGCACAATTAATTTATTTTTCTCTGCCAAAGTACAGGAAGATAAGTCTCATTGCTGTGCTCGTCTCAGGAGTGTATTTCTAATTTGCTTCAACACCAGAGATGTAGCATTTGGAAACCCAGCCTTATGAGAGGGTTTTCTATTACTATCTGCGTGCTGGATGTGCTCTAGGCTTACCTTCTGCTCCCCTCATTCCTCAGCCAGGAGAATAACAGAACCCCAAGGTTCCCAGAGTTTAGCTCATGCTGTCAGAACCCCCTGACTGTCCTTGACTTTGTTTTCCACTGGTGAACATTTCTTATTTTCTTTTCTCCTCAGAAATTGCTTTTAAAGTTATTTTTAAACAATGGTTTATCCAGCCCTTAAAACTGCTTTTGGTGGCATGGTTGTTAAAAAAAAAAAAAAAAAAAAAAGTCTAGTCTACTGTCCTGCTGGAAATGGGAATCTGGCCATGACTTTTTTTAAACCTAGTATTGAGATGGGACCTGGCCCTCGACTTTACCCAAATTATGAGCAACTGTTTCTTACTGGTGAAGTCAAGTATAAGCATTGAAAAAGACAGGTGCTGGTTGTGAAAAACAGTATCATCATTCCTTAGGTATATTTAAAACTTCATTTATAACCACCCCCGACAAATATCTACTGATGATATCATCCACTTTCTCCCACTTTAAAGTGATTAAGATGAATTGAGATTAATGTGAGGAACAAAACAGGAATGTGACTGACCATGGGAGAAGCATGTGCTCAGTACAGTCTGTTCACTGTCCCTGTAACTGCCAGATGTAATGAAGTACTTGAGTATTATTCATTTTTCTCCTGGCAAAACCAAGTACATTATTTTCTTGCCAGTATAAGAAATGTCTACTTCTAATTTATTAGATTTGTTCTTTGCTGTTTTGCTCTTTCAGGGCTACATGAGAAAGTTCTGCTGCTGGTGATATTAGACTGGCTCCATTTTTTAAATAAGAAATTAGACGTATGGTCCTATTGTTTGATAGACAGCTTACCTCTTTCTTATTATTTACTTCTTCATGATGACAACGCTGTGTCTTATTTGCAAACTGGAACATTGGCTGCTACTCTTACACTTCCTTCTGTTTAACCTATGGATTCTGGATGCCTGAACTTGTGGTCCTCCAGTATCATAAAAGGGTCCCATGCATATATCTGTTTCTTTTGTTTCTGTTTGTTCATTTGTTTTTTAATTTCTCTGTGAGTGATAAGTACAGTCATGGGGACTAAATTACCATGCACAATGGGAGGGATCTTCAACTGAAAAGCTTCCGAGGCTTTCAGCACACAATGCAAATGCCCAGGTAGGACATGTACAAGGCAACAGGAATATGTAGAGATCCGGGCAAGAGAGCTTCATTGCCTTTAAGGGCACTGAAATAAAACTTTCAAGAAACACTCGGAAGGCTGTGGAAGGTCAGAATATGCTCTTGATGTCAGTATATGACCCCTCAATAATGGGGCCTTTAAATTCTGTTTGTATTCTTTCAGAAAGACACATGTGATTGTTCAAGTGTTCCCCATGCACACAAGTCTGGGTGGGAACATTACTGACTTTTTCAGGTAGAAAGAATGACCTTTTCCTCATCCTTTCAACTATCTAGCCATACATCAAAAGTACAGTCTCTCTGTGCTTCAAGAAGCATCTTCTTTGCATTCAGGATGCTCATCTTGCTCTGCATTTAATTGGCTTCCGGCTCAGAGCTGCCATGACAGATGAAGCATAACTTTTTACAGTTATCCTTGAGAATAACATGATTTACACATTTTTTTTCTTCTTTTACATAATGAGCTTATAGGATGAATTGGACGAATTCTCACCCTAATCATGACTCAGAAAAGGAAACATTCCTTGCATACCAGTCCCAATCTTTTCCTAAAGCTCTTGGTCCTCATGACTGGCTATGTAATCTGGCCCAAAAAGCAAACTGCTGCTGCTGTTGCAATAAATAAATAAATAAATAAATAAATAAAGATTTAATAGTTTCTTAGTGCATAGTCTACTATCACTGCACAATAAATTATCCCCAAACTTGGGAGCTTAAAACAACCAATATTTTTTACCTTGTGGTTCCCACAGATCAGGAATAGTTTACTTGGAGAGTTCTGGCTCAGGGTCTCTCCTGAGGTTATAATCCACATGTTGGGTGGGGGGTGCTGCAGTTCATTTGAAAGCTCATTTTGGGGAGGATTTGCTTCTAAACTCCCTCACATGGCTATTGACAGGCTTCAGTTGCTCTCTAGCTGTTGGCTGGAAACCAGTTCCTTATATTGCCCAAATTAAGGAAACAAATTAATAAATTGTTTCTGTTTTAAGCCACTTATTACTCAGCAGTAGATAATTAACAGTGCACCCCAATCTCTTGAAGTATCATCTTCAAGCTGGTGCCTTAGCTATACCAGTAACCTACCAGACTGGCAGAGTATGGTGAACCTCCATCTGACAAGTATCCTTACTACCTCATGCTCAGTCTTACACTCAGAACTCAGGCCTGATTTTTAGTTTAGTTTAAGTTTCAGAAGATTCATTAAGCACTGCTGTAAAGATCTTCTGGTTTCATGGTGTACAATAAATTTATCCTTGGCAGAACTGAGACCATCGCTCTCTTTCTTTACACTTATCCACCAGCAATTGAGTCCTTGCTACCCCCTGGCCAGAATGGGATCCATGTGAGAACTGCTCTCAGTACTAATTGTCTCAGCCATTAAAAAGCTATGGCCAAACACCTATAATAAATAAACTAAAAATAAAAAAATCAAGGAATTAAAACATACTACTGAAGAAAATTGCTTAACCATAAAAGAAAAAAGTAAGATAGGAAGAAAAAAGAGAGGACTTACAAAAAAATAGAAAAAGAAGAAAATGGCAGGAGTAAGTCCTTACCTATCAATAATTACATTTGATGTAAATAAGTTAAGTTTTCCAATTAAAAGGCATAGAGTGGGCTGGGTGCAGTGGTTCACACCTACAATCTCAGCACTTTGGGAGGCTGAGGTGGGTGGATCACCTGAGGTCCGGAGTTCAAGACCAGCCTGGCCAACACGGTGATACCATGTCTTTACCATAAATACAAAAAACTAACAGGGTGTGATGGCACATGCCTGTAGTCCCAGCTACTTGGGAAGCTGAGGCAGGAGAAGCACTTGAACCTGGGAGGTGCAGGTTGCTGTAGGCTGAGACTGTGCCACTGCACTCCAGCCTGAGTGACAGAGTGAGACTTCATCTCAGAAAACCAAACCAAAACAAAACAATACAAACTCATAGAGTGGCTAGGTGGTTTTTTTAAAAAACAACTTTAAACTCCCTAAAGAAACTCAGTTTACCTATAAGGATACAAACAGACTGATAGGAAAGGAATGGAAAAGATATTTTGTGCAATAAAAATTAAAAAGAGTAGGAGTGGCTATACTCATATCAAATAAAATAGACTTTAATACAAAAGAAGTACAAAGAGATTCACCCCAGGGTGAATCCCACTTGGCTTCATGTACCAAAAGAAGTGATACATTCCATCAGTAGAATCAAGGACAAAAACCATAAGCATTTCAATAGATATTGAAAAGCATTTAATAAAATTATAGTCCTTCATGATAAAAACACAACAAACTGGGTATAGGAGGAACATATTTCCAAACAGAAAGGGCTCTATATGACAAGCTCACAGCTAACATTATACTGGATAGGAAAAATGGAAAGCCTTTCTATTAAGATATGAAACAAGACAAGGATGCCCACTTTCCCCCTTTTTATTCAACATGGTACTTCTATTCCTAAGCCAGATAAATTAAGCTGGAGAAGGAAATCAAAACTTTCAAATTGGAAAGGAAGAGGTCAAATTATCATTGTTTGCAGACAACATGATCTTACATTAAAAAAAAAAGACTCCACCAAAAAACTATTAAAACTGACAAATTGACTAACGTTGCAGGATACCAAATCAACATATAAAAATTGTAATTCTATATGACAACAGTAAAGAATTTGAAACAGAAATCAAGGAAAAAATTCTTTTAAAATAGTTACAAGAAAATAAAATACGTAATAATAAACTTAACCAAAAAAGTAAAAGATTTCTACAATGTAAACTATTAAAAAAATGAACGAAAGAAATCAAAGAGGATACAAAAATGGAATAATATCATGTGCTTATGAATTGAAAAATTATTAAAATGTCTGTACTATCCAGAGTGAGCTGCAAATTCAATGCAATCAAAATTCCAATGACATTCTTCACAGAAATAGAAAAAGCAATACTAAAATTTATAAGGAACCACAAAAAATAGCCAAAGCAATTCTGAGCAAAAAGAACAAAGCTAGAAGCATCACACTACCTGACTTCAAATTATACTACAAAGCTATAATATCCAAAACAACATGGTACTGGCATAAAAACAGACACATGGACCAATGGAACAGAATAGATGACCTAGAATTAAATCCACATATTTACAGCCAACTTGATTTTCAACAAGGCACCAACAACATACTTTGGAGAAAGGAAAGTCTCTTCAATAAATGGTGCCAAGAAAGCTTGATAACCATATGTGGAAGAATGAAACTAGAGCTTTACCTGTCACTATATACAAAAATCAACTTAAAATGGATTAAACACTTAAGTGTATGGCCTGAAACTATGGGATTACTAGGAGGAAACACTGAGGAAATACTTTAGGACATTGGTTTGGGCAAGAATTTTTTTGGAGCAAGACCTCAAAAATACAGGTAACCAAAGCAAAATAGACAAATGGGATTGCATCAAACTAAGAAGCTTCTACACAGCAATGGAAACAATCAGGAAAGTGAAGAAACAAACTACGGAATGGTGGAAAGTATCTCAAGCTATAATGCTAATAATGGCTATTTTGAAGTCTTTTTCTGGCAAACTTGACATCTGGTCACTCTCACAGTCCATTTCTGCTACCTGCTTTTTTCCCCCCAGTGTATGGTTTATGCTCTCCTATTTCTCTAAGTGTCATGTACTTTTTTGTTGAAAACTGTATAGAAAAATAAGTCTGGTGCAGGAAAGAATGATGGGCATGGTGGAAATGAGTCCATGCTGAGATGATTTAGGACACTCTCACAATAGTCCAGGAGATAAGAGATCAGGGCCTGAACCAGGTCAAGTCTGTGAGACTAGATAAAGAGAACAGGATTAGAGCAATATCTAAGAGGCAGGATCAAAAGAATTTGGTAACTAACCACATGTAGAGAAGGCCAGAGTGGGAAGCAGTGAGGGACACTCTCAGGATTCAGACCTGGTGACAGAGTGAGTAAATGGCTGTATTGTTAGGATAAAGAAGGTGAAGAGTCAGGCTAAATAATGGGTTCAGTTTAGAAAATGTTGAAGTGAAGCATATGGAAAAATCCAAGTTTAACATCTATCTGACATGTGAATATATGGATCTAGAATACAGGATAGAAAGTCTAGCTCAAGATAATGACTTTGATGTCAGTATCATACACGGTATGATGTTAAAGACACCAGATTGGCGAGATAGTTCAGGGAGCTCATGTAGAGCTAATGTAGTCTAGTGAAGCTGCACCTGGAATCACCTAGGATGCTTTAAAAAATAATGAGGCCAGGGTCTGAATCCTCTAGATATTATGTTGTAATTGGTTTGGGATGTTGCCTGAACATTGAGATTCTTTAAGTGCCCCAGGTGATTGTAATGTTGACCCAGAGCTCAGAACTACACTTCATAATTGCCCATTCTTACCCTCTGCTTGACCTTAACCAAAGTTTAAGGAGGATTCTCTCTTCCCCAAAGGATACTGAACTTTACCTTACTCTCAATTCTGAGCAAACACTAAAATTCAGACTATTCACCCTTATCAGCTTATCTCAGGAACTGGCAAACCCCAACAAGACACATTTCCAGTCAAATCAGGTCATGCATTCTGAATACTACGCCTCATCTGCTCAACCCATCTTTATTGCTGACCTTCCCCAACACCATATAAAAGAAAAGTCTTTGTTTGTTTAATTTTGAGCTGTTTATGGATTTCTGAGATGAGAGCATTCTCCCTATTGCAACTCTGGATTTGTTTTTGTTTGGCAACTGATATAAGGCAAGAGGGTCAGGGCACTATAAATCAATTTTTATAAAGCAGAGAGAAAGGAAGAATCAGAAAAAGAGGCTGAGAATTGATGAGCAGAGGGGTTGGAGGACAATTACAAGAATGAGAAATCTGGATGGAAAAACCTGGTATGGGATTCCAAACTTTACAGTAAAGTTGTGTGGAATGTACATGTTGAAATTCTTTTTTGCATCTCAAATGGTTGAATGTGTAATGTCCTGATAAGGACACAAAAAGAATGGAAGGAAAAGGTCTATGTTCTCATGGGCAGAGTCTACAGAAGAGAGACCCCATTATATGTCATCTTTAGCAGAACAAAGAATGACCTTGGAGTTCCACTGGAGGAATACCCTGAGTTCTATTGATCACCCTTTGTGGGGTTCGTTCCCATGTGAAGTCCCTCGGAATTGGGCCTCACCATATGGTGAGCTTGAGCCCGGACACAGTTTCCCATTGGAGGCAGTCGAGCTATGGGAAAGTAGGAACTTCAGGTAAAGGAATTACAAAAAGAACTTTGTGAGACTGTGATGTGGCCTGCATGTGGTCTGACAGGACAATGTGTCCAGTTTCTGATTTATGACTTTGTCTACCCACTATTGGGTCCTGTGCCTGTTCTTGTTACTGCGCAAATACAATGGGTTTCTGCCTCTCT